>PVKA01042570.1:0-17294 GCA_004027165.1 Ctenomys sociabilis | reverse complement strand
AATTAGTGTATGTGGTACTAAATCCCTGGAATGCTTGAAATTACAACTAAGCCATTCCATCTGGACCCAAGTTGTGGGAAAAGAGAACTTGTACTTCATTCAGAGAGCTTGTTATAAAAACTAAACTGAGAGAAAAAGGGAAAAACAAAATTTAAGACTGTGGATTTGGTCTGGGGATGTAGCTCAGTGAGAGAGCACTTTCTTGGTATAGGGAAGTCCTTGGATTTTTATCTCCAGCACCCATTTAAAGAAAAGTAGGGACTCTCAGAATTATCTTAAGAAAGCAGCCAAGAGATCTTGGCAGGAGTGAGGCTCATCACAAATTTCCTTTTGATTTCTGGTACCAAAGAAAGAAAAGAAATTTCCTTATGGCACCGCCCAAGGTTAGTCACACAGGTAGTTGTGCAGAAGGTGCCAAGTAGATGGAAGAAGGAACTCAGTGTGGGGTAAAAATTCAAGTGGACCCTTGTAGTAGGAAACATAACTTAAAAGGACACGGTGCACATCTTCCACCATTGAACAGGAAAGAAAATGTGCAGTAACCACTTCACTTTCACCCCAAATACCTTTTCATCCAGTACAGTTTGCTTGTATGGCTCAGTTTACCACATATTGAATGATAGCTAACAAAATGAGGGAAAGCAGTTTCATCAAGGGAGGGAGGACGGGGTGATGAGGCTTGGGGCAGCAGGTCTCTGGGAAAACAGTGCTTATTTATTCTTTTCACCTTCAAATAGTGGTCAGAAGCAGTTAACTTGAAGCCAGTGGGAACAGAAAACCGAACTGGGATGTTCATTATTTTTGTTCTACAAAAGTTTTTGAGAACTTAGCCAGACACTTTTCATTTTTAAATGTGTTTTAATGCCACTGACCTAGTCCCGTGATATAATTTGTAATTAAAACTTTGTTTTACCTTAGGTTAAAAGAACCACACACCATGTCCAAAAGTCAAAAGTTTCTCATCTGGCTTTCTGATGTGTAAGTATTCTAGTTTCTTGATATGTAAGAAATTACCATTGCTGTTAAGTCATTGCAGTGGCTATATTTATTAAATATAATGCTTACAAAAATGAGAGTGTCCCCTGTGTAATTGGTAATGAGGACTTGTCGAACACTTACTCTGCAAATGACAACATTTGGGTCATTTTTTGAGACACAGCATCACCCACTTTTATGAGAAAACCTAATTCACACAGCTAAATGAATCACTTGGGATTATATAGCTAATTAATCAGAGTTAGAATAACCTTTCCCTTCCATTTATTTGCTACTTTTACTAGCCTATGGTCAAAAACATGGTTTAAAAATATATATATATTTCAATAGAGCATATGTAAAAGCGTATAGTGCCTATTGGAGTACTTAGAATATTTGCACCAAGACTTAACAGCTCAAAGATGGTCTTGTCTACAGAATGAATAGCTACTTTAAAGAAAATGCCTTAATATCTACAGCACATTGAGTTTAAATTTAAGTAAAAACCATAAAAATTATTCTGTATTTTACCTTAAAAAAGAAACTTGAATGCTTAAATATGTTAACAGCCCTAAGTCACAACCTTTATTATTTAGCTCCTTCAGGGAGTCCAGAAGGCTAGACATGGTGGTGCATGCCTGTAATCCCAGCTCTGAGGGAACTAAGGCAGGTAAATTGCCATGAGTTCAAGGCTACTCTGGGCTACATAGTGAGTTCAAAGGCAGCTTGAACTACATTGCCAGACCTGTCTTAAAAAATTTTTTTTTGAAATATTCTAATCCATTCTGTAATTGAACTATGATGTTGTAGAAGTTAATCAGGATTTCCTGCCTTATTTAACTGGGAAAGCTGGGAGCATAGACTTCCTGGCCTTTCTCACGCTCATGGATCCAGCAGGGAGACTGGGGATGCCTCTTCTCCACCAAGGTGCCAGGCAGCTAAGCTAAGAATGGGTATCCTAGGTACCTGTGGCAACTCCTTGGAGGATCCTGGTTGTCCACCCAGCAGCCAGCACCTAAAGGAAACCAGCATTTCCTTAAGTCATAAATTGGTCCACAGCAGCCATTATTACCTAAGGTCTTTGTTTGTATTGTTGAAGTGTTGGGATTAAATTTAACTAGGAATTACTAAATTCTAATTGACAAAAATAGGAATAAGGCTAATTCTAGCCCTTAGTTAGAACTAATAAATACCTAAATCTGTTGTGGTTTTCTTTTTTAGGTTATTAATGAGGAAAACTTTATTTGACCACCTCACTGCCCGAGGCATTCAAGTAAGTTTCTAGGATAATGCATTTTGAAAACTGGTTGAACATATGTTGGAAAGGCTTTTCAATCATTTTGTGAAGTCTAACCTCCACCGTCCTAGGTGGAGACTGCTGTAAGCCTCTTCTGTCCTGCTGTGCTTTTTCTCTCTGCTAACAATGACCAGTCATGGCTCCTGAGGACCAGCGACCATGCTTCAGCCGTGCTGCTCACAGGCACCACCACCCGTGTGCTTGCCCAAGCTTTTGGTGGGAATCTGCAGCCCCTTTTCACTGAACGCCTCCTTCAAAAGACCCATTTGGATTTTCCTTCCCCAGCGCCCCTTTGTGCTCTTGACCCTGTAAGACCCCATGGCCTGTAGGAGTTAACCCCGGCCTAAGTGCCAGGGCAATCTCTCTCAAGTTTGTTCTAAAACAAAGCTGCCTTGATGAGGTCCTGCTTTTTTTTTTTTTTTTAATCTTTTTATTTATTTATTATTTATTTATTCGGTACAGGGTATTGCTAATCAGTTCAGACTCATAGTGGTCTGCCTGTCTCAGTTTCTCCAGTGCTGGGATTACAGGCGTGTGCCACTACACTCAGTGTTGGTGGCTGGCTCAGTGCAGGCCTACAGCATGTAGTACTAGGGATCAAACCCAAGTCCTTGCACTTGCCAGGCAGGTGCTTAGACCTCCAAGCTATCTCTGCAGCCCTCTGCTTTTGTTTCTTCTTCCTTTTACTCACAGTTTCAGCCCTGACTCAGATCTGATTCCTTACTAACAAATGATGACCATGAGCTCTGCCTTACAGTTAGTGAGAGAGATGGGCTTTTGTGTAGTGTCCTTGCATTTGTGTAAGGAGGAGAGTAGCTGGGGCTGGAGGGGGTGCTGTGCATGCTTAATGAGCAAAATGGAGATGTCCAAGGAGCTCGTGATGGCTTGGATTTCCTAAAAGGACCACAAGGGTTAGTTCTGAGTGCACTGGGATTATAGTTGATACATGTTATAATTTTTTTTTCCATTCTAACATTTCAGACTTCTCATGATTCTGATTTTCAGGTGTATGTTTGGGTATTAAATGATGAACAAGAATATAAAAGAGCTTTTGATCTGGGAGCAACTGGAGTCATGACCGACTATCCAACAAAGCTTAAGGATTTTTTACATAATTTTCCAGCATAGAAAAAAGTACTTGGATGTACTCAGAGAAACCATGGAGAGACCTAAGGAGAGAATATATCACCATCATTTTCCTAAGATACTTCCTGAATGGTAAATGGTTTAATCAGTTAAGTTTCGATTACCTCATTTTTAAGCCTGTATACGAATGTAGAAACTATATATTGCGTATTTATTTGAAACAGTATGGCATGTTTTACATTTGTAAATTGTTTAGAAAGATAACTGGTTATGAGATGTAAGTAGATTATTAATGAAGATATTTGTATATACTGCAATATTCTACTATAATTACTTCTGAAATCAAAGACTGTTGGATAAATTGGCTATTAGCCTTCATTGGAATAAGACCAATTTAGTAAAAGAAAGTTATGGAAGTCTATTACAACTATTCTGCACTGTCTCATTATGTGTAGAAACATCTTAATTTAAAAATAAGAAGAGAATACAATGGAAGAAGAGCCTGAAAATCACTGTTGTAGTTCTCTGGTAAGTTATTCATTGTTAGCAGAAGGCAGGCTCAAAGAAATAACTCAGTCAGGCATGGTAGCACCCACCTGTAATCCTAGTACTTGGCAGGCTGAAGCAGCAGTCTGTAAGTTTGAGGCCAGCCTAGGCTACAAAGTGAGTTCAAGGCCATCCTGAGCAGCATAGTGTTAGTCTGAGAGAAAGAAAGAAAAGAAATGAAATTTTTTTATTTGATGAAAAATAAAATCTGTAGACTGAATTAGATTTTTCAATTGCTGTTGTTAATGGGGGACATTCTATTTGGAATCCTTTTCAAGTGTGTAGCAGTGTTACCATGTCTGTTTTTCATACATTAAAAATAGACTTTTCACTGAGTGTGGGGTTGTATGCTTATAATCCCAGCACTTGGGAAGCTGAGGCAGGAAGATCTCTGTGAGTTCAAGGCTAGCCTGGGCTATCTAGGAAGTTCAAAGCCAGCCTGAATCTCATAGACCCCATCTCCAAAAAAAAAAAAAAAAAAAGGTAGACTTTTCAATTGTAAATGAAGACAATGTCCAAGTAGTCATGTTTTTTTTATGATTCCTTTAAATAAATGTAAGTTTTTCTCTTTTTTTTTTGACCTTGAATTGACTGTTTGATCCTACGTCTAGATTTTAAATAACATCTTGAACTGTAATCTTATTAAGCTGAGGAAAGTACATATCATTGTTTGTAATTGTGCTAGTATGATCCATTTCTCCTAAACTTTAAGGATTCATTCTTTTGAATATTAAGTAGAAACAGATTTCCCCAAAATATTAGACATCACTTGCTCACATTTCTGATTTTTTTTTCCCCACTAATTTTTCTGATCTCAAATTGGGAGATAAACATAATCTGGAATCTTTAAGTGTCTTTTACCTAGATTGTATCTCATTTCAAGTTTGTTAGATGTGAAGCTATGCTCTCCCCTGTCCCTGGATGACATATGTATTATTTGCTTTGTTGTTTAAAATCAAATAAAGTTTTCCAAGAACAAAATAAGGATTATTAATTGCTTCATAGTTTTAATTCAAGTATGTTCTGTAAGCTTTTTTGGCAGAGTTTAATGAGGGGATTAATTGATAGGAGTAAATGCACCTTAGATTTCACTCTAAAGAAAAAAATATATAGCTGGGTGTGGTGCTGTGTGTCTATAATCCCATCACTCATGATGCTGAGGCGAAGAAGATTGCCACAAGTTGGAGGCCAGCCTGGGCCACACAGTGAGTTCAAAACTACTGAAAACCCCAAACTGTGTGCTTAGGATAGGGCTGATATGTAGCTCGGGGCAGAATTGTGCAAGGTCTTTGATTCCACAACAAGGAGCCATGTAAAATAAAAACATTAAACCAGGTGTGGTAGAGGCTAGGCAGGAGGATTGAAAATTCAAGTCCAGGCTTAGGCAATTTAGCTGCTGTAGTTATTGAGATCCTGTCTCTAAATAAAACATGAAAAAAACCTGAAGAGATAGCTTAGTGTGAAGTTCCTCGGTTCAGGAAGTTCTCCAGTATGCAAAAAAAAAAAAAAAAAAAAAAAAAAAATTCAAAATATCATTTGCTAAATTTATCTGTGTAAAACTGCTCACTTGACATGATAAAATTCTGCATAACTCAACCAAAATGTTAAGATGGCAAATTTCACGAAAATACTAGTTTCAGTCATTGAAAGGGCTAGCCAGTTCTGACAGTTTGTGAAAAGAAATGTGCATTTCCTTTGCATTTAAGAGGTGTTGAATACAGTACTGAGATGTAAGGTTCTAGATTAAATTGTGGTTTTGAGCTGGGGAGATAGCTCGGCAGTCTTAAGTGCCTGCCTGGCAAGTGCATGGACCCAAGTTCAGTCCCAAGGATTGCATGCCATGCTGGCCGCTGAAACCAGGCGTAGTGGTGCACACCTGTAATCCCAACTTTGGGGAGTCTGAGGATTGCTACAAGTCAGGACGGTATAGTACTAAGACCCTGTATAAAAAATTAAATAAAATAAAAATAAAACAAGCACAAGTTGTGGTCTTTCATCCTCACCTACCTACTGTAAATCTATATTCCCACTACCCCATCGTTAGGTTGATTAATATGGTTCACAAGGGCCAGTGGTATAGCACAGCAGACTAAATGCTTGCTTAGGTAAACTCAGGGGCCAGGGTTTGATCTCTGGTTCTGCATGCCGTGCCTTCAGGTGCACTGAGCTGGCGATGGAGTCTGGGCATGGTGGTGTGCGCCTGTAATCCCAGCTCTAGGGAGGCAGAAATCGGGAGGATCACTATGAGTGTGGGCTGCATAGTGAGACCCTGCACAAAAAACTAACATGGTTCACAAAGGCTGGCAAGATAGCCTGGTGGGCTAAGCATCTGAACCCGCATGCCATGTTAGCCAGGGTGCATTGAGCTGGCCATGGTGGAGCATGCCTGTAATACCAGCACTGGGGAGGCTGAAAACAGGAGGATCACTATGAGTCCCAACTGTGTGGTTAGACCCTGTACCAAATACATAAAAAAGAAAAAAAAAAAAAAAAAAGTGGTTCACAGAGCTCAAAGAAACACTACACAGATTTGCTGCCATATCATAAAGGTTACCAAGAAACAGCCAAGAGAATTGAAGCCTGATGGGGTGAATAATGGGAAAAGAGGTGCAGAGGTTCCATGCCTCTGGGCACATTGCTCTACAGCAACAGCAGCTATCAGAAAGCTCATCTGAAATTAGTCTTGGTGGTGCACACCTGTAATCCCAGCACTGGGAGGCTGAGGCCAGAGAAGCACAAATTCAAGCCCAACCTGAGCAATTTGGTGACTTGAGAGAACTTGTTTTAAAACAAAATCCAAAAAGGGCTGGTTGGGAATGTAACTCAGTGGGAAGGGTCTGGGTTTGATGCTCAAATACTATATATATATATCTTCAAAAGTACAATGCTATACTTAAAAAAGATTCTGTTAACTTTCTGTCACTTGGGAAATTACTAGAGTTGTAGGAGCTCTGTGTCAGGGACCGGAGCAGAGACCAGCATGTATTTCATACTAGTTTGTAGGAATTGTTGTGTGCATATGTGGCATTATGATAGCTGCTAGTCATTTGAAAAGGAATTGTGCTGCACAATCTTTTCTCAAAATAAATCCCAAAAGAAGAAAAGGTTATTGTTTTTTAATTATTTTTTCAGTACAGGAGATTGAACCCAGGGTCTTGTACATGCTACAGAAGTGATCTACCACTGATATATCCCAGCCTCAACAAAATGATTACTATATATATATATATTTTTTTTTTTTTTTTTAATTGAGGCAGGGTCTCTCTGTGTAGTTCAGGCTGGCCTTAAGCTCACTTTGTAGCTCTGGTTGGTCTCGAACTCACAATTCTCCTGCCTCTGCCTCCCAGTGCTGGGATTACAGGCATGTACCATTATGCCTAGCTACTATTAGTATTTTCTTTTTTTTTTTTTTTTTTTTTTAAGGCTTTCTTACATCGTTTAGTCTGACTTTGAACTCAATATGTAGCCCAGGCTGGCCCAAGCTCATAGAGCTCCTCCTGCCTCAGCCTCTCAAGTGCTGGGATTACAGATGTAGGCCATACTCCTGGTTAAGTATTTCTGCATGTGCTTTTCTTCCCCAGAGCCTTTAGTCCTACTTGTAGGATTGCCTGGTGTCGTGGTTGGGGGCTTTGTAAGGTGAACAATACAACACAGAACATATTTTATACGATTTTTTTTTTTTTTTTTTGGCAGAACCAGGGATTGAACTCAGGCCCTTGTACTTGCCAGGGAAGTGCTTATCTGCTGAGCCATCTCCCCAGCCTAGCCTATATGATTATTTTATAATTGCCCAAAGAATCATATGCAGAGTGCAGGAAATCTCTCTAGCACTAAAGAACAAAGTATCCTGTTGAGAGCTTGGATCCTAATATCCTGTTGAGTCCAGCTGAAAACCAAAAGCTCATAACAAAGCGTCTCTCAAGTCTAATTGGAGGCCTAGAGCCCACAACAATGTCTCATGCAGGCCCACATCATGGATCTGGGAAGGCCCAGAGGTCAGTGGTGAAAGCTAAAACATCTGTGCTGGTGGGCTGAAAGATCTATGCTAACAGACTGAGGGATCTGAACTGGAGCCAGGAAGCAACACTCAAAGTAAGAACAAGAGCCTCCCCACCAAAGTACCACAGCCATCCTCAGCTACAGTGAGATCCCGAGCTCCTTCAGCGATGAGGAAAGCTGAGTTCCCATCAGCAAAGCCAACCTGACAAGCTTCTTCATGAGGCTGAACAGTGCACCATCTCCTCTGGAGCCAGGAAACGAGCTCAAGGTGAGGACCAGAGCTCCCCTAAAATGAACAATAGCCATTCTCAGTGAAAATGAGAATGGTCCCGAGCTCCTCTACTGACAAGAACAGCCAGGTTCATCAGGAAAGCCAGCATGGAAGGTCCTCCAGCAGACTAGCTCAAGGGAGCCAGCAGCTTCCAACAGCTTCTCCAAACAACTTCCCTATCTCCAGTTCTCCCTCTTCTGCTGCTGGCAACAGTCCTCGGGTGGGTTTCTCACATCCAGTACCATGCTTTTTCAGTTCAGCTGGTGTAACAAGTTGCCCACCAGTTAACAATCCACTACACCTGGTATCTTCTTCTTTTTTTTTGGAGGAGGGGGTACTGGGAATGAAACTCGACCTTGTACTTGCCAGACAGGCACTTGTGCCACTGAGCTAGATCCCTACCCCAGTCTTAATATCTTTTTAATTGCCAGATATTTTGCCATTTTACAGTCTGGTTAGTATAAATAATTGGAACTTTGAGTTAATGAGATGCCAATGAGATCCCTAGTGCACTGTTACTTCTTACTAAGAACTATTCCACATCACTGAATGCTGGCAATTTTCCTTCACTTGAGTGCCATAGTTATAGGAAACCTGAGAGACTGGGTGATGGGTTCACTGAAGAATGCCCTTAATAAAATCATCTTCCAAATTAGAGACATCAACACTATTCTTTCATTGGTGTATGTATTAGTTGCTTTTCCATTGCTGGATGAAATGCCTGATGTTCATGCTAAAGAAGGAAAGGTTTATTTCGGCTCATGGTTTCCAACCATGGTTGGCTGGTGCCAACACAGAAACAGGGTGGGCCAGCGCACAGAAGGCTGCTCAGCTGGGGCAGCCTGAAAGCAGAGAGGAGGGGACCAGGGACCAGGTACACCCCTCTTGGTCACTCCATCAAGTGACCCAGTGATCTTTCCATTGGGTTCCACCTCTTTACAGCACATTCAATGAGGAACACATCAGCGCACAAATTATCCCTTAAACTTATAAGGTGCTGACTAAATGATAAGACTTTCACAAAAAAAAAAGAAGATACAGGCTGGGCATGATAATCTCAGCTTCCAATCAGCTTTCCAACCTGCTTAACCCAATCAAGTTGACAATAAAGACTGACTGTGACAGGACTGGGGCGATAGCTCAGTGCTTACCTGGCAAGTGTAAGGACCCAGGTTTGATCCCTGGTACCATGTGCCATGCAGTAGCCCCCACCACCACCCCCCACCACCCAGGACAAGCTGGCCACTGAAACCAGATGTGGTACATGGCTGTAATCCCAGTGCTGGGGAGGCAGAGACAAGAGGATCACTGTGAGTTTGAGCTTTATAGTGAGACCCTATACCAAATGACTTTTAAAAGATTTTAGAAAAAATTTAAAAAAGAAAAGAAAATTCTATTCTGTAGAGAAAGTTTTAGCTGACAGTTTTTTTTTTTTTTTTTTTTTTGTGGGGGTGTCATTGAGACAGGGTCTCATTGTAGCACAGGCTGGCCTTGAACTCATGGTGCTTCTCCTGTGTCAACCTCTCCAGTGCTAGGATTACAGTCCTGTACCACCACACCTAGCCCAAGGGCAGTTTTTAATTAATTAATTAATTTGAGACAGGTCTAACTATGTAGTTCAGGTTGGCCTTGAACTCACAGCAATCCTGCCTCAGCCTATCCACTGCTAAGATTGCTGGTGTGTTCATGCCTGGTGGCACACACCTTTATTCTATAAATTTATTAATCCATAAATTATGCTAAAAACTGCTATGGAAGAGCTAATCTTCATGTAGTAAAATATCTCTTAAACTTATAAGGCTCTGTCTAAATGATAAGAACTTGACACGAAGATACAGGCTGGGCATGGTAATCTCAGAAGTAGTGAGTTCAAGGCCTATATAGTGAGTTCTTTATCTATATTATGGTATATGACTGCTGGGGAAATCCTGTGGAGTAAACATGAAGTAACAGAGTCTCAGAGAGTTCTAAGGATTGCCTGAGGCTGATCATCTTATCGTGATTGTTGTCTGAAACTCTGAAGAACCTGTGTCTACGAAAGATCCTGCAGGCTGCTCGGCCTTGCTGACTGGAACATCATGACTGTGGATGGATGGAACGTTGTAGGTCCAGAGCCAAAATAACTTCAGACTCTCTTAGGTCCTTAAGTAACTTCTACCTTAACCTTTTACCTCTGACCTAACATTCTCATGACTAATTTTTCATTTGAAACAAAACAGCCTCCAGCTCCAATCAATCCTAATGCTTAGAATGCTGTGAGATAACGATTAGACATGTACAAGAGATCACCCACGTTGCAGAAGTCTGTCTGTCTTCTGTCAGCATTGCATTGCTGGCAAATACATTAAAGGTATAGCTTGTTTTTGTTCTCTAAGTATAAAAGCTCATGATGTTGCCGGGCGTGATGTTGCAGGCCTGTAATCCCAGCACTCGGGAGGCTGAGATAGGAGGATTGTTGTGAGTTTGAGACCAGCCTGACCTACAAAGTGAGTTTGAGGCCAGCCTGAACTGCATAGTGAGACCCTGTCTCAAAAAGACAAAAAAAAAAAAAAAAAAAAAAGCTCATGATATAACTGCTTTCCATGGTGCAACACCATTTAAAACATTGTAGTCACTCACAATCTGGCTCAAGTCTAGAGAGATAGCTCTATGGTCTAAGTGCCTGCCTGGCAAGTGCAAGGATCCAGGTTTGATCTCCCATACCGCATGCTGTATTGGCTATGGGATGCTGAGTAATGAGACCAAAGAAATAAATAGAGCCGGGAAGATGGCTCAGTGGGATAAGCACTTCCTGGCAAGTGCAAGGGCCTGAGATCAATCCCCAGGTCCGCCAAAAAGTAAAATAAATTTTAAAAATCTGGCTCAGAATATACTATTTTGTTTAAAGGAGATCTGTTATTTTATGTTGACAGTATTTAATAGGAAATATCCAAAATGATTACTACTTAGTATCTCAATTTAGGGAGAACCCATAGATGTGAATTATTTTTCTATAGTTTTTTTTTTTTTTTTTTTTTTATGCTAGGTAAAAGGAAATGTTCCTTTGCAGGTGGTAGCGCCTCTGTACTTGATGTGCATGTGTACTTGATATGTTGGACAACCTCAATAAACCCATTAGCTTTATAAAAATCACTAACCTTGCTGGGCGTGGTGGCGCAGGCCTGTAATCCCAGCACTCGGGAGGCTGAGATGAGAGGATTGTTGTGAGTTCGAGATCAGCCTGAGCTACAAAGTGAGCTTAAGGCCAGCATGAACTACATAGTGAGACCCTGTCTCAAAAAGACAAAAAAAAAAAAAAAGATCACTAACCTTGAAGATCAAACAGCTGGGCAGTCTCTTTGCCCAAAGCTTTCCTGTGCTGTGTGAGCTATGTTGCCAATGGCAACCTTGGTCAATTTTCAAGGATTGAAGGCCACTAATGGGGGAAACACCAGCCCTCCCTTGGGGCCTGCAGTACCTGTGGATGACTGGGATGGGATGGAAAAGCTTCACACTGTGTCCGCCCTTTTGCTGCCTTCACAGCTTCCCAATGATGTGAATCACTGCTAATATATCCATGACTGTCCCATTTGGCAGCTCGGGCCACTGGTGGTACAAATGGATGGAATCAATTTTATTGGTCTTTTTACTAATTAAAAAAAATTGTTTGTTTTTTTGAGACAGGGTCTCATTATGGTATGTAGTTCAGTCAGGCCTTGAATTCACAGTGATCCTCCTGCCTCAGCCTTCTGAATGTTGGTATAACAGGTGTAGGCTACCACATCTGGCCATTAATAAAATTAATAAAGAGCCACCTAATGGGACAGCCTGGCAGAGACATACAAATTGTTTCTGTCATGAACATGTTAGGTGACCTTTGGGTCAGGTTCTGTTCGGCTCTGCATGTATATGTGTTGATCATTGATGTCTTGCTCCTTACTCCAACAAGGGGTTAGCTAGACCTAGGTGCATAGTCTCTCCTCCCCTTTTGAGGATAAAGGATATCCTAGGTGTCATGATTGGCAACAACACACCATGAAAGACATGAAATGAGGTGGTACTCGAGTTCTTGGAAGACCTCCACCTATGGCCAGCAAAATAATCAAACATCCCTTCCCTTTACTGACCAGCTTCTCTTTTCCTGTGAAGAACACCTGTCTTTCTCCCAGCACCCGTCTCTCAAACACTGGCTTTTCCATGTCTGAGTTTCCAGTGCCGCTGAGCGAGCTCCCTGGACTTACATAAGGATCACATTCATCCTGTTCATTGTGAGTTGGTACAGGCACATGACACATCTTAATTCTTTTTTTATCCCCCACCCTTTGGCTTTGAAAGCAATCTTTTAAATGGTATCATCAGCAATCTTTTTTTTTTTTTTTCTTTTTGGCAGAACTGGGAATTAAACTCAGGCCCTTGGGCTTGCCAGGGAAACGCTTATTCCACTAAGCCATTTCCCCAGCCTTCATCAACCATCTTTAAATGGTAACTTGAAAGGTTCAAAATGCTATTGTTGGCATTTTTGTTGTTATAAAACCAGAGTAAGTTCAGCAGAGATTTCTTATATTTTCTTTCTTTTTTTTTTTTTTTTTTGAGACAGGATCTCACCATGTAGCCCAGGCTACAAAGTAGTAACCAGTCTATCCTCCTGCCTCAGCCTCCCAAGTGCTATGATTACAGGAGTCCAGTACCAGGCCTGACTTACATTTTTCTTTTTATCCACAATGTGGAGAGTGACTACGTAAATGCAACTCTCTTACTGCAAGTGACAGTCAGAGATCACCACACATGGGCCCTTGACCTGTTACTCATTGAAAGCTTGATTTTTGTTTCCTTTGGAGGCATCAAGGGCTTAAAAATTGTATTTGATGACTCTCCACTTGGGACTTCAGGGTAATTTAAAAAGCACAGAGCCTCCTGAGTGCTGGGATTACAGGCCTGTGCCACCACGCCAGGCTTGTATTTCTTTATTAACTTTGGGTCAGTTCCAGGCTCAGCTCAGCATATTGGCATATTAATTGCTTAGGAAATTTTGATTTAAAATCTGACAATGTGAAGTTAATTAGCTTCCAAATTATTTAACCTTCCCCTTCACTGCAAAACTAAAATAAAAAAATATAGGGCCGGGGAGATGGTTCAGTGGAATAAGCACTTCCTGACAAGCTCAAAGACCTGAGTTCAATCCCCGGTTCCGCCAAAAAATAAATAAATAAATAAAAGCTGGGTGAGGTGGTACATGCTTGTAATCTTGGCACTCAGAAAGTTGAAGCAGGAAGATCGGGAGTTCAAAGCCACCCTGGGCTACATGGGAGGGCCAGTCTTTTGTTTTGATGTTTTTTAGGGGGGGTGGTACCAGTGACCTTGCACCTTGGTACTCAAGACCTTCGCTCACCAGGCAAGCACTTATTCCACTGAGCTATCTCCCTGGCCCAGGCTGGCCCAGTCTTAAAAAAAAGAGTATGTGTGTATGTGGAGAGGCACAGTTAGAAATACACTCAAGGCCCTAAATTCCCTGCCCAACCCTGAAGAAACAAAACAAAAAAATTTTGGTACTATATAAGAAAAAGAGAGGCTGTAGAGTGTACCAAGAAGTCTGCTACCATGACTTTCAGGGTAACAGTGCCAACAGTTTGGAGTCTACCTTTTAGCCAGGACCCTCGTGAATCAAACTAGTTAAAGTCTAATGGATCGGGGCTCGGTATACAGCTCAGCAGCACAATGCCTATCTAGCAAGTCCAAGGTTGTGAGTTTGATTCCTGGTACAAAAAAAAAAAAATCAAATGGATCAAAGAGCCAGATGAAGAGTTTATGCATTTTAAGTAAGCAGTCTGTTCATTAATTTTTGCAACTGAGCCAGGCATGTGGTGGTATACGCCTGTGATCCCAAAACCTGGGAGGCTGAACCAAGATCATCCAGTTTGAACTGCATCTAGCGACTCTGTCTCAAAAAACAAAAACAAAAAAAGAAAATGAAACAAAATTATCCACTGTGGTTATTTGTGTGCAACAGTAAGTATAGAGACAGGAGCGGCATGTTCCCATAGCCCCAACTGTCCTGTCTGCAGTATCGCCACTCTGAGAGGTGGATGCAGGAGGGTGGCAAGTGTGAACCCAGCCTGGGCAAAGTGTGAGACCCTGTCTCAAAAAGGTGCAACTTAGCTCAGGTTGAAGGCCCTGGGTTCAATGCCCAGTACAAAAAAAAAAAAAAAAAAAAAAAAAAAAAAAAAAAAAAAATTTAGGCAGAATAAGAGAAAGTAAAAAGAAAAAAAGAAAAGTCACAGTTTAAAATTTGTATTTTACTGCTGGCACAAAACACATGGAGCAGTGGAACAGTATGGAGAACACAGAGACAAACTCAGGTGCAGTCAATCATCTATTTTTTTTTGTTTTTGGTTTTGTTTTTTTTTTGAGACAGGGTCTCACTGTGCAGTTCAGGCTGGCCTTTGGGCTCACTTTAAAGCCCAGGCTGGTCCCGAACTCACAGTGATCCTCTTTCCTCAGCCTCCCAAGTGCTGGAATTACAGGTTCAGGCATACCCACCACACCCAGCTTTAACCATCCTATCTTTGACAAACATCTAAAAACATGCATTGGAGAAAAAAAATAGCCTCTTTAACAATCCTGAGAAAACTGCCTAGTCACATGGAGAAGATTCAATCCAGACCTGGATCTCTTCCATACACTAACCTAAAATCGAAATGGAGTAAATATTTAAGTATTAAAACAGAAGCACCCAGGTGTGGCACTGCATGGCAATAATCCCTGAACTCGGGAGGCTGAGGTAGCAGGATGGTCACTGTCCGACTTGATTCCAGTGAAACTTTCCAACACCCCACCTGTTTGTCAGCATCAGCATTGTTCTCAGAAAAATTCCAGCTCAGCTATGCTGTTGGCCTTGGCAAACACAGGATGTCATAAAAAAAAAAAGGTAGGGTGAGGCATGGGATCCTCCAAGTGCCTGGACATGCGACAGCATTCATACATTTATGCTGGATGACCTAAGACTTTGACCACTGATACACCAGACCTTAGGGTAACTTTGACCACAGATGCTTGTTCAGATCTCTTCATCCAAAGTGCCTGACCCCTTTACCTGATACCTTGCCTGATCTCTCCACTTGATCTCCTTTGTCCAGGCCCTGTTAAAAACAAAGGCTGTTTTTCTCTGTACCACACAGACAGGCTTTTTGCGGCCTGCACCCAGGCATGATAAATTTCTGCCACGTTTCCTTTACACAGGCTTGGTAGTCTCTGCTGATCTCTGGCTTGTGCTGTTCCTTATAGCCACGAGTTTGAGGCCAGCCTGGATTGCATAGTGAGACTGTCTCCACAAACCAAAATCTAACAACAAAACCAAAAACAGAAGGACTTCGCCTGAAGATAAAATGGGTAAAATGCTTAAAGATGTAGGCAAAGATTTTCTGAACAGAGCCCCAATTGCATAAGAAATAACATTATGAATCAGCAAATAGGATTATATCAAATTAAAAAGCTTTTGGACAGCAAAGGAAATAACTGACAGAGAAGAGATTCAACCTACAGAGTAAGAAAAGAACTTTGCTAACTACTCCTCAGACTGAAGACTAATATCTAGAATATATAAAGGAGACAAAACAAATTAGACCTTCCCCCAATAAAAGATCCAGTCAGAAAATAGACAATTGTTGGGCCAGGGAGATGGCTCAGTGGAGTAAGTGCTTCCCTGGCAAGCACAGGGGCCTGAGTTCAACCCCTGGAGAAGAAGTACAAATAGCCAATCAATGCAGGAAAAAAGGTGCAACGTATTTCGCCATCAGAGAAATACAAATTAAAATAGCACTGAGACTCCATCTCACTGCAGAAAGAATGGCCATCATTAAGAAATCGGATAATAACAAGTGGGGGAAAAGGAATTCTCCATTGTGGGTTGGAGCATAAAATACTACAACCACTATGTAAATCAGCATGGAGATACTTCAAAACAAACAAACAAACAAATAAACCAGCAGCATAATGGCCTGCCTGGCAAGTGCAAGGTCTCAAGTGCAATCCTGGACACCACAAAAATAAAAACAAAACTAGGGCAGGGGAGATTGCTCAGTGGAATAAGCGCTTCCCTGGCAAGCGTAAGGGTCTGAGTTCAATCCCTGGTTCCACCAAAAAAAACTAAATTAAAAGTCAAATTCCATTTGACCCAGCTATTCCCTTTCTGGGTATCCCTCTGAAAGAGTTAAAGACATGGGATCTCAGTGTTACCTACATATCCATGTTTCTAACAGCACAACTCATTTACTAAATCTTGGAAGTGGCCCATGTGAATGAAGTGAACATGGTGTTTGTGCATGTGAGAAACATTAGGCACAGGCCATACTATTTATAGAAGAAGTATAACTGGAAACTATGTGAGTCCTTTGGAGCAGAAGTTCTTCTTGTTTTTGTTTTGAAACAGAGTCTTTTTGTGTAGTCCGGGCTGGCCTTGAACTCTCTATGTAGCTGAAATTGGCCTAAACTCACGGCCATCCTCCTGCCTCTCAACCTCCCAACTGCTGGGATTACAGATGTGTGCCACCATGCCTGGGTTTGGAGCAAAAGTTTTAGAGTACACTTTTTTATTCTGTTTAATATCTGATTTCTCCTCTGTCATGAAACCAGATGTACCTAATAGATGCTGCTCTGTCACTGTCCTGGGCAAGGAGAACAACCAAGTCCAACTTCCCATGCAATAAAGAGTTGCACAGGGAGGCAGATGGGATGGCACATACCTGTAATCAAGCACTCAGGAGGCTGAGGCACAGAGACTGGCTTGAGTTCGAGCCCAGTGTGGACTGCACGAGGAGACTCTGTCTCAAAAACCTAAAATGGGGCTGGGGAGATGGCTCAGTAGAATAAGTGCTGGCAAACACAAGGGCCTGAATTCAACCCCCTCCATTGACCTCAACCCATTTCCCCCCCCCAAAAAAAACCAAAAACTAAATAAATATTACCTTACACAGGAGTTTCTTTTAGTCCTGTTGGTTGAAATTCATACTACAACAAATAGCAACAGCAACAACAAAACAAACTTTTATTTCACTGAACTTCTACTGAGCAGGAAGGCATTTGCCTCTGCCATTCCCTCTTCCCTCAGGTGCTCAGTAAAACCTCTGGTAGAAAAGAATGAAAAAA
>PVKA01042569.1:0-17295 GCA_004027165.1 Ctenomys sociabilis | reverse complement strand
TCCGCGCAGTCTTGCTGGCCAGAACGCGGGTCCCGCTGAGAGACGGAGGTGTGTTTTCCTTGTCCACCAGGCTGAGTCCCCTCAGCGGAGACAGCTGTGACTGCCGTGGGTCAGGTAGGGTGACGAGAGGAGTGCGGACGGAGAGCATGGTACTTGACTGCTGCGAAAGAAAAAACAGCCTAAAACTCAGGAGTTTAGCAGCCCGCGCGCGCGAACTGTTCAATTTAAATACCCCGCCCAGACGGGCAAACGGCGCTTCCTATTGGTCAATCCCAGTCACGTGTCCCCAGAGTGGGCGTGTCCTGCGGACCCTGAGGGGAGACAGCCCCCTGCCGCGGGGTCCCGCACAAAGTGTCCCGCGTCGGATGGGCGGAAGAGCTAGACTGCGTCGCCATCCCGCAGCTCGGGAAGTGTGTGCCCCCAGGGCGGAGCCGCCCGCGGGGCGAGTGCGGATGCCTGGTTGTGGGGGAGGTGAGTGTGCCGCAGTTCAAGTCGTTGCTCCTGGGTGGGGTGCATAGGTCCCCAGGCCGGGCGCCAGGACTACAGCATCACACTAAGGCTCGGGGTGCCGAGTTTGGACGGGGTGACCCGTAACTTGTATCCTACCGTGTGAGGTAAATAAAGTGCGAGAGTACTGACACAGGCACAAGCCAAGTCTGCCCTCAGTGCACGTTTCTGCCCTGTGTCGTCTGACCTCTGTGCTCTGAATACTTCTAAAAGGTGCAAACTGAGCAAAAGTGGGAGTTTAGAGCGAGACTGAAGCTCCCTTCCGACACGCTGCGCGACAGGGTGGTCCAGAAAGGGGCTTTCAGGCGCTTTGGCGGAGCAGGGACTGAGAAACAGTTTCGATCTGGACCTGGCTCCCTGATTTTTGGCGACATTTGCCCCGAGAGGGCAAAATGCCGAAAATAAATGAGGATGAAACGTTAAGATCGAGGGAAGAATGATTAACCTGGAAAGATCCCACACAGCAAGCACCGAGCCCTCTAGTCGAAGGTGGCGGGAAGAGGCCTCCCCACCCGCTCCCTGCCGCGGCCCTGGGTTCAAAGTCTCTCCCCTTACCCACAGACTACGCCTTCGGCCAACATTTGTTTAAAGCAACTAACAGACGTGGCCGGTTTCACTTGCACATTTCAGCACTCAAGCCCAGAGAATGGATATTCTGGTAACTCGACAGCTGACAAAGCCATTATCAGATCTGACACACTTAGCAATGCACATTTCCCATCAGTCTCCAAAGTGCTGCTTCGGGCCAGCAGGACTGTGAGGTAGCCAACTACTAAAGCAACACCTATGCATTATAAAAACTTCAAATTTGGGAGATAGGGAGCCGGACCTGGTCTTTAATCCCAGCATTCTGGAGGGTTGAGGCAGGAAGACTGCAAATTCGAGCCCAACCTGGCCAATTTAGTGATTTAGTGAGACCCTGTCTTAAAAATAAAAAATAAAAAAAAAAAAGAAAGAAACATTAAGGAGTTAGGGACATAGCCCGATGAAAAGTCCTGGAATTCAATCTCTAGTACCAAAAAAGAATGGCAGGATGTGAGGTACCATGTCTCACCCACATGGAGGAAGCCGTCTGGGGTGGTGGGCTGCTCCCCCACCGATACCGGCTGCGGTATCTTTTCGTTTTTCCGCGCCAGTTTTGGTATCTGCCTCAGGATTGGTTTGAAAGTTGGTATCTAGCTCACGATTGGTCTACAGAACAAGTCCCGCCCCTCACAGAATTTCCTTACACAGGTCCCAGGCCCCACCCAGAGCTACTGCTTGCAATGCAGTTTTGCTGCTCCCACCCTGCAGTGGCCTTGGCCTCCGCCCTGTGACCAGAGTGGCAAAGAGAGACTGGGAGGAGGGTTCCTTTCCCAGAGCTGCTCTGTGCACCAAGGACTGCTGAGGGCTGGCGTCTAGTAAAGTGTAGGCCTGTCTCCCCAGTGTTCTGCAATGCTGAGGCAGGAGAAGGCAAATAGGAGGCTGCCTTATGAGACCATGACTTAAAAATAAGAACTAAGGAAACTGCCCCAGGTTTTGGGCCTAAAAAAAAAGAACCTCTGAAAGTTTTGTTTTCCTCTTTGAGACAGCTATTTTAGGCTGGCCTTGAGCTCACTTTGTAGCCCGGCTGGTCTAGAACTAACTCCTGCCTCAACCTTCTGAGGGTGGGATTATAGGCCTGTACCACCACACCTGGCTTCAAAGATAATTTTTTGAAAGGGTTTTTTTTACTTTGATAAGCACAAACCCTAAAAGTTTCACCACTTGATGTTTATTTTAGTAACAAGGACAAGCTCTTTCTCTCTGTGGTTCTGGCTGGCCTGGAACTCTATGAAGAGGCACTTAACCAGCACTCCCCTCCACACCCCTTCCTCCCTGCTGCTGTAACTTCTTGTTCTGGTACAGATAAGATTGTCAGGCCCTGTCCTGTAAACAGTGTCTATGTCATCTTATTTTTGTAGTACTCATAAGGTTGTCTTCTTTCAAGCTATTAATTGCTTGGTCTTGCTTCTGTTCCTCACCACCCGATATCTCCACTCACTCCCAGCCACCTCCATTTCTAAAGACCAACCCCCTCAGCCAGTTTATGAAACTATAGTCTTTGCTTTGATCCAAGCCCAGAACTTTGATTTTTTTTTTTTCCCTCGGAACGGGGGATTGAACTCAGGCCCTTGCAAGCACCAGGCAAGCACTTATTTCAAGCCCAGAACTTTGGATGCAAGTTTGGCTGGATTGAGTGGGTCTAAAATCCTGAAAGTAAACCCTTCTGTTATCCCCACTGATCTCTGATTGCTTGGATTATGCAACAACTGTGGAGCCCAGGCAGGCCTGGAACTCAGTGATGTTCCTGCCTCAGTCTCCTGAATACCACCACACCCAGCTATTTCATTCCTTTTTAAGGCTGAAGGATACTCCTTTATGAACATACCACTTGATACTATTCACTTTATGAGTTCTTCTCCCATGCACAGGCCCCTTCCCTTATGATATTTTGGGTTGTTATCCCCCACCCCACCCCAACAATGCTATGAAGGAGCAAGACCAACTCTTCCTCATACCGTAAGCCTCAGCACTATGAAGGCTGGGGCAGGACAACTGACAGTCCAAGCCCAGCCTGGGCAATTTAGCAACTTAGTAAGACCCTGTCTCAAAATTTAAAAAAAAAAAAAAAAAAAGGAGAGGCTTGGGGATTGTGCTCAGTATAAAAGTACTTGGTTCATCTTCTAGTACTATAGCAAGAAAATAAAAACCAGGCACTGCACTCTGGAGGCTGAGGCAGGAGGATTGCTGCAAGTTTGAGGCCAGCCTGGAGTACAAAGTAAATTCATGGCCAGCCCAAACTGGCCAGAAAAACCGGGAAGAACGTGAAGCCACAAGTATTCAGTCCTGGAATTAACTGAGACACAGCAGACCTATCATAAAGCAGGCCATCAGGAGCCCTGGGCTAGTACAGTGAGTGGCCTGGAGCTGTCTGCACCCTTTGCAGCCCTGATGACCATATGCCCCAGAGGAACTGCCTGGAGGAGCAGGAACAGAATCCTCTTCACCAAGCCTACAGAGACCAGATCAGCCAACAGGAGCTGGATTCAAATTTCTATGTCAAATACATATGGGGTGTTTTCCTCCAAGTCAGCAGGCTCACTTATTTATATATTTTGGTTTTGTTTCTGTTGTGACAGGCTCACTATGCTTTCTGGGCTAACCATGAACTCCACATGTGATCACTGCTCAGCCTCCGGGTGCTGGGATCACAGGCCTGCACCACCACACCCAGCTTGCTGCCACTTTGAATTCTGTGTCCTGCAAGGGCTCTGCTCTCATGACAGTGAGTCTCACCCTGGTGAATCATTGTCGCCACCCACTCTGTCTCCCTCCTGCCTTCAGAGCGGAGATTCTGCTTCCCCAAGAGCAGGATCTGGCAGGATCTGGCCTCCCAGCACCTGTCCCCTGCAGCTGCAGTCTGCTGAGGCTTCATCAACAGGCCTGGCAGAGCAGCTCCTAGCCACAGTGATGGGAGTGGGTCTGATTGCTAGTGAAAATAGGGCGGGCCCTGGGGGCATTTCTAGAATGTCCTTTGCTGCTGTGTCTCTGAATTTGCTATTCAGCATCCATTTATGAGTTGGGTTATTGACCACCTCCTCTGACTCTGTTCTCTACCACCGCCTTTTGCTTTCTTTCTCTTTTTTTGTTTTCTTCCTTTTCTTTTTGAGACAGGTTCTTGCTGCATTGCTAATTGCTCAGGCTGATCTTGAACTTGTGATCCTCCTGTCTCAAACTCCCAGCATGCTGGGGTTGTAGGCATGCACCATCATTTTCTTTCTTTTTTTTTCCCTGTATTTGGTATAGGGTCACACTACACAGACAAGACTCTAGTAATCCTCCTGTTTTCAGCTTCCCCAGTGCTGGGATTACAGGTGTGCACCACCACGCCCAGTCAGTCACAGCTCAGTGCCTCCAGGGTGGGTCCAGCATGGTCTTTTTTTTTTTTTTAATTTTAGGGAAGGGTCTAGATTGGACTCATAGTGATCTGCCTGTTTACAGCCTCCCAAGAGCTGGGATTACAAGCGCATGCTGCCACACCCAGTCTCAATTGCTGTCTCTGTGCTCTGGGACTGCACCGGGTGGCAGGCAGGCCCCCGGGACCAAATCCCTGGCCCCTGCATTCTTTTCTCCTTTTTTTTTTTTAATTTTTTGATGTTTGGTACAGGGTCTCACTATG
The DNA here is from genome assembly GCA_004027165.1 of Ctenomys sociabilis. NCBI lineage: Eukaryota > Metazoa > Chordata > Mammalia > Rodentia > Ctenomyidae > Ctenomys > Ctenomys sociabilis. Next base: position 12,587 of record PVKA01042569.1, on the reverse strand, counting down.
CAGCTTAGTGAACCTCCTGTTTTCAGCCTCCTCAGCGCTAGGATTATAGGTTTATGCCACCATACCCACACTCCGTCGTCAGCCCAGCGTGCCTGGAGGCCAAGCCTGCATGACATGTGGTACTGGGGGTCAAACCTGGGTCCCTGTGCTTGCCTAAGCAGGCACTTAGTCTGTTGTCACCGGTCCCATTTTTTTCTTTTTTTTTTTTTTTTTGCCCCATACTGGGGGAAATCTCAATCTTGCTCTTGCCAGGCAGGCACTTATGCTGCTAAGGTGTATTCCTAGTCCTTGTTTGTTTGTTTGTTTGTTTGTTTTTGCGGAGCTGGGGATTGAACTCAGGCCCTTGCACTTGCCAGGGAAGCACTTATTCTACTGAGCCATCTCCCTGGCCCCTTTGTTTTGGTTTTTGAGACAGGGTTTCACTATGTAGTTCAGGCTGGCTTTGAACTCACTACATAGCCCAAGCTGATCTCAAATGAACCTCTTGCTTCATCCTGAGTGCGGGATTGCATGTGTGTACCACCACGCCTGGCTTTCATTTCCTTATTTACTTGTAAACTCCTATATATTTTGGAGGGCATATCTTTTCATAAACAAATCACACATTTACACACACACACATTAATATCTCTCTGTGGCAGTTATATTTTCTTTGTATTTCACTTGTGATCTTTTTTTATTTTTATTTATTTATTTATTTATTTATTTTGTCTTTTTGAGACAGGGTCTCACTATGCAGTTCAGGCTGGCCTTAAGTTTACTCTGTAGCTCAGGCTGGTCTTGAACTCACAATAATCCTCCTGCCTCAGCCTCCTGAGTGCTGGGATTACAGGCATGTGCCACCATGCCCAGCTTGCGATCTTTTTTTAAAGATGAATGGTTTGATCCCTGGGCCTGCAGTGCCGGGGGCGCTGAGACAGCAATTGAAACTGGGCGTGGTGGCCTGCGCCTGTAATCCCAGCTCTTGGGAGGCTCTAAACAGGCAGATGACACAAGTCCAATCTAATAGCGAGGCCCTGAACACCCTGTAGACCCTTCCCTAAAATATAAAGAAAAAAAAAGAAGAAATTGCAAAAATAGTAGAGTTCCTGTGCATCTTTTAGTGGGGCTCCCTTGGTTTCTTTCATAACCAAGATACATTGCTGAAATCAGGAAATTGTCATTGGTACAAAAGTCTTTTTTTCTTTTTTTTTTGCGGAACCAGGGCTTGAATTCAGGCCCTTGCACTTGCCAGCCAGGTACAAAAGTCTTAACCATATTACAAACCCTCCTCATTCTTAGAATCTCGTATCAGAATTTTTTTTTTTTTTTTTTTTTTTTGTGGAACTGGGGATTGAACTCAGGTCCTTGCATTTGCCAGGGAAGCACTTATCCTACTGAGACATCTCCCTGGCCCCTTAGAATTATTTTAGATTTTTTTTGGTGGAATCAGGGACTGAACTAAGGCCCTTAGCACTTGCCAGGAAAGCACTTATTCTACTGAGCTATCTCCCAGACCCCTATTTTAGATCTTTAAAATGGCCTCTTCAGCAGTATCGCTCAGTGGACTAAGCACTTGCTTAAGGAAGTGCAGGGGCCAGGGTTCGATCCATGGCACCACATGCTGCGCTGGCCCTGCTCTTGGGCGGGCTGAGCGGGTGATGGAGTCTGGGCACAGTGGCGTACACCTGTAACCTCAGCCCTGGAGGCAGAAAACAGGAGGATCACTACAAGTTTAAGCTGCTTAGTGAGACCTTGCATAAATAAATAAATAAAGTGGCCTCTTTTTTTAAACAGCCTCTCTGTGTATTTCAGGCTGACCTCAAACTTTCAGTGATCTTCCTGCCTCAGCCTCAGGGATTACAGGTGGATGCTATTTTATAGCAGCAAATAGGGTTAAATTCATTGAGTAAAGTTCTGTTACTTTCTTAGTCAAAGGAGATGTGAATTAAAATCTGTTGCTTGGGCCGGGGAGATGGCTCAGTGGAACAAGCGCTTCCCTGGCAAGCGCAAGGGCCTGAGTTCAATCCCTGATTCTGCCAAAAAAAAAAAAAAAGGAATCTGTTGCTATGGGGCTGGGGATATAGTTCAGTGGCATAAGCACCTGCCTGGCAAGTACAAGGTCCTGAGTTCAATCCCTGCTACTCAAATAAATAAGTAAAATCTGTTGCTATGATTGTAAGTTTGTCTATTTTCTTTTTTCATCTTGTCAGCCTTGCCTCATAAATTCTGAGATTTGAGCTAGTGGGCGGGAGGTGTAGGACAGAAACAAAGGAAAAAAACCAGGCCCCCAGCCCCACACCGGAGACCAGTGAGGAAACACTATCTTCCGTTCTTTTGGTACAGTCAGGCCTTCTGTGATAGGAAGGCCTAGTTCTGGCCTCATTCTGAAGCATGGGGGATTTAGACATCGCCCATTCCTGTTCTGCTCCTGGGTGCGCTCGCTCGGTGGCCTGCTGCTACTCTGCAGAGGCTGCTTTTCCAGGCTTCTGTAATGTCAGTCCTCACTCCCTGCTTCTAGTGTTGTACCCAATTCTTTCTTCAGGACACCAAGAATCTGGGGGAAAACAATGTGTGGATAGAGTACAGAGCCCCAGAAGCCAGTAACACTGAGAGGCTGAGGCAAGAGGATTGCCAGTTCAAGCCCAGCCTGGGCAGTTTAGCATTTATTGAAACTCTGTCTCAAAGGAAATATAAAAGCCAGGTGTGGTTGATCACACTAATAATCCCAGCACCTGGCAGGCTGAGGCAGGAGGATCACTGCAAATTCAAGGCCAACCTGGGCTACAGCTAGGCCCTGTCTCAACCAATCAGTCAATAGCTGGGATGTGGCTCAGTATGAAGGCCTTGGGTTCAATATACACGTCCATAAAATAAATGAATTCTGAGGGGTTTTATTTTGTTTTTCTTTTTTGTGTATTTAGCACAGGGTCTACCAGGTCTCATTTCGCAGATTGGACCCTCCTGTTTTCAGCCTCCCAAGCACCCAGTTTCAAGCAGTGTCTCAGCATGTGGGGGGTTACAGGAGGCAGGGCCAGCATGGCAGACAATCCCTGCATCTGCCTACCTAAGCAGGTGCTTTATTTATTTAATTTTATTTATTTATTTATTTATGGCAGAACTGGGGATTGAACTTAGACCCTTATACTTGCCTGGAAAGCACTTACTCCACTGAGACATCTTCCCGGCCCCTTAAGCAGGTGCTTTAATCCACTGAGCTATCTGACCAGCCCTAATTTTGAGTTTTGTATATGGTATATACAGGTTACAATTGGTACATACCTTTCTGAACAGTCAACCCATTCATCAGTTTGAAATGTTTAACAGTATTTCCTAGCTATCTACCATTTAGGTTTCAGAATTCCTGGTACCCACAAAGAAAATAGATTTCAGGGGCCGGGGAGATGGCTCAGTGGAATAAGCGCTTCCCTGGCAAGCACAAGGGCCTGAGTTCAATCCCTGATTCTGCCAAAAAAAAAAAAAAAAAAGAAAATAGATTTCATATTTAATATTTTGAAATTCATACTTGTCTTTCAAAAAATATGTGAATTATAGTATCATCTATCTTTTTCTAAATCCTGTAATCATTCTGTGATCTTACAAAGTGTGTCTGTGTCTCTTTATTAACCAATATATAGCTAGATTTTTTTTTTTTTTTTTGCTTTTTTAAATTTTTTTTTTTTTTGGCAGAACTGGGGATTGAACTCAGACCCTTGCGCTTATTCTACTGAGTCATGTCCCCGGCCCCCATTTTTTTTTTTGCCTTTAATATTGAATTATTTGACTTTTAATACAAAATATAGTTTTTAATATTAATATTAGATCTAAAATATTATATCTAAGATATTAATATTTCCCAAAAAGTTGCAGTGCTAGAAATTCAACCCAGAGCCTTTGAGCTGAGTTACATCCCCAGCTTTTTAACTTTTTTTTTTTTTTTGTATTTTTAGGGAAGGGTCTACAGGGTGCTCAGGATCTCACTACTCACTACTAGATTGGGCTCCAAGGTGATCTGCCTGTTTACAGCCTCCCAAGTGATGAGATTACAGGGGGCACCACCACACTCATTCTCAGTTGCTGTCTCAGTGGACCCCAGGGTCTGGGTCGGCACAGCAGGCTTGAGGATCGAACCCCCAGCCCCTGTGCCTGCTTGCAGGTGCTTTAATCTGCTGAGCTATTTGGCCAGCCTTCTTCTTTTTTTTTTTTTTTTTTTTTTTTTTTTTTTTTTGTGCAGGCTCGCTAAGAAACTGAATTTCCCAGGGGTCATAGGTATATGATGTCATGTGCTGCTGCTTGTTTTCTTTTACACTGAGATTTTTATTATTCTATTTTCCTCTATTAGTGGTATGTTCTTTTTTTTTTTTTTCTTGGTACTCTGCATGTTACAACCTGTATCTTTATTACAGCATCATGTAAATCGTCATTTTCATGAGGTCCTGAACAATACTAGAACCCAAAAATTCTACCTTTCATCATCATGAATGCTATGGGAGCATTAATCCACAGGACTTTTCTTTTTCTTTTTCTTTTTTCCAGACACAGTGAAAATAGAATTTCTAGGGTTGGGGAGATAGCCCTGCAGTCTAAGCACCTGCCTGTAAGCCCAAGGTCCCAAATGCCATCTCCAGTACCACATTGGAGACCAGCCCCAGGGCCCTGGGCACACCCTGCCTGCGAAGCTGGGCGTGGTGGCACACGCCTGCAATCCCAGCACTGGGGAGGCTGACACAGGAGGATCACTAAGAGTCTGAACTGCATAGGAGATCCTGTATCCACAATAATAAACAAACAAACAGAACTTCCAGATAATGGCAGCCCGTGCTGGAACAGCCCCCCAAACCTGTCCCTGCCCTGGAATTCGAAACTGCCCTAGTGTCCAGTAGCTGATATTTCTGCCACAACTCTAGATCAACCTTTAGCCCCAACTCCAGAGCAAGTGGCTTTGCTAGCTGTGACTTCATCTCCTTTGATTGCTAGCTTTCCAAATACATCTCCTCCCCCACTACCGGGGGGTGAACTCAGGCCCTTGCACTTGCCAGGCAAGTGCTTATTCTATGGAGCCATCTCCCTGGCCCCTTTCAAATACATCTTGACCCAACTGGTCCTCAAGTCATTTACTTTCTGGGGCAGCAAGCAGTAAATACAGGTTCACAGTTGCCAGCTCTCCTGTGGAGCAGCCTGGGAAAGCCAATAAAAAAGTGACGCTGGAATTGACCCTTCAGCCTCCCGCGCTGAGATGTCTTCTCTACAACCAGCATCACCTATCACAGCTCCCGAGCTGTCCTCATGTTCACTTTGCCTTTGCCACTAGAATAGCAGTGCCCAGCCGTTCTTACTTTTTACTTATTTTTTTTAATTTTTATTTTATTGAAGTGCAGATATCAATGAGACAGTTTTAAGATACCTTGACAAGATGGATTTGATAATGACTTTTTATTTTTAAAGAGGGCCTCACCAAGTTGCTGAGTTGCCCCAGCTGGACTCCCCTGCCTCAGCCTCCCAGAGTGCATGGATGACAGGCACGAGCCACCCCTCGAGGCTTCCTTTTACGTTCTGAGAGGTTGTCCCAGCACCTCGTCTAGGTACTCGCTCCCCTGTGTGGTTCCAGTGCCTCCTCCCTCTGCCCCACCAGGAGCAGAGTGGTCACAAAGTAAGACCCCAACCTGCTGCCCACCCTGTTGCATGCCTGTCTCCTGGGCACCTAGCGTGGTGTCCCTGTCCTTGCCCAGCTTTTCCACTTCAGGGCTTCAGAGGCTCTTGGTGGGAGGTGGGTGTGCAGCACTGTCAACAGTGGGTTCTCCACAAGTGGCTGCAAGGCCCGGGGCAATTTTGTTCTCAGCTGCCCAAATTCTTGTTGACTTTCTTTTTTTTTTTTTCTTGTTGACTTTTGAACTCAAATCTCTCATTTTCCCACAAGTGTCACTCCCTTCCATGAGTTACTTTTCTCCTTCAGTTAATCATGTGTAAGTGGCAGCCTGGTGGCACCTGCCTGTCATCGAAGCATTCAGAAAGCTCAGGCAGGAGAATCTCTTCCAGTTCTAGGCTAGCCTTGGCTACATAGTGAGACTCTGTCTTGTTTGACAATACTTTTTGTTTTTGGCAGGGAAGTGCTTACTCTACTGAGCCATCTCCCCAGCCCCTGAGACTCTGTCTTAAAAGAACAAAAAATAATGACATGCTTATAATCCCAGCACTCTGGAAGCTGAGGCAGGAAGATTGTTGGGAGTTCGAGACCAGCCTGGGCTACAAAGTGAGCTTAAGGGCATCCTGAACTGCATAGTGAGACCCTGTCTCAAAAAGATAATCCCTTGGCTTCCTGCCAGTTGGAAATGAAGGACTGGAAATAGCATCTTCTTTGGTACAGGATCTCTCTATCTCTATGCAGCTCTGGCTAGTACCAAATAAATAAATGAGGTTGTTGTTGTTGTTTAAAGAGGGGCCAACCAAATAGTTTAGGGGATTAAAGCACCTGCAAGGTGCTAGGGAAATAGCTCAACGGTCTAAGCCGCTACCTGGCATACGCAAAGACCTGGGTTTGATCCCTAGTACCACATGCTGAGTCTGAGCTTCATAGCGAGAACCTGTACCAACAGAAGATTAAAATAATTTAAAAAAATAAAAATAAAAAAAATAAAGCACCTGCAAGCAAGTGCAGTGGCCCAGAGTTTGATCCCTGGACCTGCCCAGGCCTGCTGTGCCACCCAGCCCCTGGGGTGCACTGAGACTAGGCAATTGAGACTGGGTGCCGTGGCGCTGGCCTATGATCCCAGCTCTTGGGAGGCTATAAACAGGCGGGATCACTATGAGTCGGATCTAGTAGTGAGACCCTGAGCACTTTGTAGACCCTTCCAAAAATACAAAAAAAAAAAAAGAACATCTTCTGACTGGTCCTCAGTGAAGCACTCTGGCTCCCCAAGCATGATGCCCTCTGGGTCCATGTTCTGTGAAAGCATGTCTCCTTTCCCCTTGGTTTTTACTTTTAGAAAGTATCTGGCTCACCTTGTGAACCCTGAGTTTTCTGACCTCTGACATAGTTCACCCAATTTCCCCAGCCCTGAGCTCCTGCCTCATGCACTTTTTTTTTTTTTTAATGTATTTGGTTGTTGCTGGGTCTCACTATGCAGCTTGTACTGGATCCTCCTGCTCTCCGCCTCCCCAGCACCAGGATTACAGGCAAGGCCACTGTGCCCGGGGTCTGGCCGGCTCTGCCCTCCCAGGCCTAAGCTTGTGTAGGTTTGCCTAAGCTTGGGTAAACTTGCCTAAGCAGGGGCTTTATTCTGATGAGCTGTCTCTCACCAGCCCAGTTCATGCATTCTATGGTCTTCGCTGTCTGTATCCACCATGGGAGCAGGCGCCCTGCCCCGTCTGTGCTCAGGTGCATGTTGCAGGGTCCAGCCTCACCCATGGGCATGGCTCCCGCTTTGAGCCACAAACCTTTGCTCTGACATCTATGCTGGGGCGCAGTCACCTCGGCTATGCATGAGGAAAGAATGGAGTTTGGTCTTGTCCGCATGAGCTGGCTACAACCCCCAGGATTTGTTGTACAAGCCTCGCTCAGCAGGAGGGGATTGGGGGGATGGGCTGTCCTCTGTGCTACTCCTGTGTTTGTTTTGTATGGATTCTCGTTATGGAGCTGGGGTTGGCCTGGAACCTAAGGCAGTCCTCCTACCTCTGCCTCCTGAGCGATGGTATTGCACACATGTGCCTGTCTGAGTGGCTGCTTCTGAGCTTTTTGTCAGAAGATACAAAGGACCCCTCTGATGATGCCCCTACAAACACTGCTCCCTGCTGCCTGTTGCAGCTGGCACTTCTCAGGGACAGCCAACAAGCCCTAGGGCCTACCATCAGGAGAGCTGCTTCACATTCAGCAGCTGCTGGGCTCCTCCGAATCCCTGAGCCGCTCCAGGACCTTGGGTACAGGGATTGTAGCTGACATTCTTTTATTTATTTTTTTTTGGACTGAATATTGGACCCAAAGCCTTCACATGGAGCTACATCCCCAGCACTTTGTTAAATCTGCACTTTGAGGAAAGACCTTGCTAGGCCACTGTGTTATTAAACTGAGGGTCCTCCTGCCACAGCCAAGGGTTACAGGGGTGTGTCACCACCCTAAGCCTAAGACCTGCTTAATTCCAGCGTTTCCTCCAGCTTACCACACAGCGCCTTGCGTGTGTGAGGACACAATAAATAGTTATTTTAGTACTTTCAATATAGGCCTCTACCTGGAAGCTCTGGCGACCCTGCCTCCTGGACTGTGCTACCATCTCTAGCCACCAGGAGGCGCGCTCTCCCCAGAGCCTCCCAGGAACCGACCCAGGTCGGCCCCGGGAGCTGGGGTCCTAGAAGAGACCAGTGGCTGGGCAGGCTACGTGTTCCTTAGAAAGGAGACTCCTGGACAGGTTTGGAGTGTGCTTGTCCCAGTACTGCGGACTGACCCCAGGGCCTTTGCACTGAGCTACATCCTTGCCTTTTTTAAAAAAAAAAACTTTGAAACTGGGTCACATGCTATAGCCCACACAGGGCTCCATTTGTGACTCGCCTGCCTCAGCCTGCAATTGCTGGAATCACAGGCATGTGTGCCACCATGCCCAACTCCCCATGAATCACCTGCGGGGTGCTCTGCAGACTTCCGCAGAGCCCAGGCAGACTGAGTATTCGCTGTGTGAGCTTGTTGAAACAGATTGTTTCTCGCCCGCTGTCCTTGTTGGAAGTTCACTTTGCATTTACGGGATCAAAACACAAATAGGTGAAGTGTTTGTGAGTGGATTAAAAGTAATTTAAGAGTGCCATGGAAATACCTCAGCAGCATAACTGCCTACTTGGCAAGTAAGCGCAAGGTCCCAAGTTCAATCCCTCATACTGGAAAAAAAAAAAAAGTGCATGGATTTCTCACGTCATGTTCGCAGAGCTGGAAATCTGGGCAATTTCCCCTTTGCATTTGTATCTAAAGGAGACAGAATAAGGGGAGACACCTTCACATTTTCCAAAGTGAGCAGAAAAACAAGCAAACTTTTAGATCTGATTTCTGGTGCTTACAAAAGAAAAGAATTTAAACATTGGCAAGGTCAGCTTATTTATTGGGCCCTTTCATTTTCATTTTTTAATTAATTCCCCATCTGTCTGGGGCTCCAGGTGAGAGCGCTCAGTGAGCTATGAAGGCAGAAATAAGTTACTAAAAACTGAAGGAGGTTAATATTAACTTGCCTTCCCAGCAGCAGCAGCAAACCCTGTCGTCTAGTTTCAGCTGGTGAAAACAGCCGAGTGAGGTGGCTCATGCCAGGGAAGCTGAGGCAGAAAGATCACTTGCACCCAAGAGTTGGGGGCCAGCTTGGTCTATATGGGGTGTGCATCACCCACAGATGATGTCTCTGCTGCAGCCTTTTCAACCCTTCCCCTCTCCGTGACCCCTGGAGTCCAGGCTCTGCTGGGAGCTCAGAGTGAAGCCCAGGCGCATGGAGGATCCTGCTCTGATTGGGCCCGTGACACAGACAGACTGTGGACAGGAGGAATGAAAGATACCAGTGCTGGATGAGATGATGCACTCAGGAGGCTGAGGCAGGAGGATCACTGTGTTCAAGGCCAGCCTGGGCTCCACAGTGAGTTCAAGGCCAGCCTGGACACACTGAGATTTCCCTTTCCAATAAATCCCTACTTCTCATTAGAGATCTGAGGATAAAGTAGTTAATTAGCTGAACGGCCCCTGCAAAGCGCAGGTTAATGTTAAGTCTCTTAGCCCTTTCATGTGCATGGCATTAACTTGTTAATCAGATCAGGCCCTCACCTCCCACAGGGAGTGCTCATTAATGACCAGCCAGCCCCTTGGTCCCCTGGGGCCTGGAGACCACTTGCAGTCAGTCGCATCTGTAGGACAGAGGGCTCGCCAGGGGGCACTGCTTATCGTTGCCACCCCCACAATGTGGACACAGCTGGCCTCAGCCAAGTTCCCAGTTTGTAGGCAGCCAGGCCAGACCCAGACCTGCGTGGGCCTGGCTCTGGTAACTCCGCTCGCATTACCCCTACTATCTCAGATCAGTGTGGGGGCCCAAGGAGGAGACACCTGCATCCCGGAAGAGGCACTGCTACCTGGGACACTCTCTTCTTCCTGAGAATGTAATGACTCCCTACAACCAGCAGCCCCTCCTCCAGAACGTGACAGCAAGGAGTCAGTGTTGTGATTGTCACTGCCTCTCACGACTCCTCCTCTACCCTTTTCTTTTGTCTTTTTCTCTCTCCTTAATTTTTATTTTTAGGGCCAGTGAGATAGATCAGCGGACTAAGCACTTACTTAGGCAAGTGCAAGCACCAGTACTGCATGCCATGCTGGCCCCACCCTCAGGCACGCTGAGCCTGCGACAAAGTCTGGGCATGGAGGGCCACGCCTGCAATCCCAGTGCTGGGGAAGCTAAAAAAAAAGGGGGGGGTGGAATTACTATGAGTCTGAGCTGCATAATGAAGCCCTGTGCCAAATACATAATTTTTTTTTTTTTTTTTTTTTTTTTTTTTTTTTTTTTTTTTTTTTTGTGGAACTGGGGATTGAACTCAGGCTCTTGAACTTGCCAGGGCATAAATTTTTTAAAAAATTATTTTTAGCTGTCACACACCTGTAATCCAGGAATTTGGGAGCTGAGACAGGAGGATCACCATGAGTTCAAAGCCTGCTTGAGTCACATAACAAGAACCTTTCTCTGGGGACTGGGGAGATGGCTCAGTAGAATAAGTACTTGCCTGGCAAGCAGAAGGGCCTGAGTTTAATCCCCAATTTTGGGGAAAAAAAAAAAAAACCCATCTCAAAAAAAATTGTGTCTCAAAAATTAATTTTATTATTTTGAGTCCACGGTAGCCATGCATAGCAATCACATTCCTCAGGGGAGTTGGTTCCCCTCCCCTCCCAACCTTCCATCTCTGGTCCCCTTCCCATTTGCAAAACAACCCCCCACTTCACCTCCCATTCACCTTGTTCTTCAGCTCTCTCAGACTAGAGCACTTCACCGGTTCAGGAGCCCAAATTGGCTGCCCGACATGCTTGGTCTGAATTTCTGCAGCATCTGGGGTGGCATAGAACCTTTGGGAGGAAAGGCATCTGTGACAGAAGCCTGAAGCGTGTACCCCCAGGTCCCTGTGGGCCGTGGCTGGGCCCAGGCCTGTCGCATGGCCTGTTCAAAGCCACATAGATTTGCGACCCTTTTCTCTGTGGTGCTTGGGATTGGATCTGGGGCCTTGGTCCGGAAAATCCCAAGAAATAACTGTCTCTGACACTGCAGTAACCTGCCCGCAGCTCCTCACTCCTCTGCCCGGAGGCTGAGGCAGGAAGACTGTTGCAAGTTTGAGGACAACCAGGGGTACATAGTGAATCAAGGCCAGCCTGGACTACATGGTGAGACCTGGTCTTCAAGAAAAATGTCTGAGGGTTTTTTTGTTTTTAGTTTCTTTTTGGTACCAGGTATCGAACTCAGGACCTTGCACTTGCCAGGCAGGCTCTCATCCTGGCCCAAATGTTTTTACTTTGAGGAACAGTCTCAAGTCAATCGCCTAGTTGGGCTCCAATCCTCAATCTTCCTGCCTCAGCCTCCCAGGGGCTTTGAGCACAGGTGTACCCACCACACAGGGCTCCCAACCAGTGTTTAGCAAATCTGATGGAAGCCGGGCCTACAAACATGGCTGTGCCGGATGGATCTCAGGTAAGAATGCAGGCCAGTGCTGGCCTGGTCCCCACTGAAGCAGAGCCACCCAGAGACGTCCGGAGAGGGCAGGAGCCCAGCAGCGAAGCACAGGCAAAGCTGGGGCCCCTGCTGGGGTGTTGGCCTGCTTAGCTGGGGTGGCCTCACCCACCTCTTAGGCCCACAGTGTTCACAGAGGGAACAGATGTTTGCTATTAAATCATTAAACTTGGTTGAGCTCAGCTCGAAAAAATCTTTCCCTCAGCTTTTTTCCCCCCCAGCTATAAAGAGTTGCACAATGAGACTTATTTTCTTAAAGAGAAAGCTTCTATTGGACAGGTTTCAAAGTTGACACTTCAGACTTGGGACCTTAGATGACACTAAATAATATATGGGGTGGGGTGGGCCTTGCATCTGGGTGATTAGGAATACACATTTTTTTAATTTTAGGGAAGGGTCTACAGGGTGTTGAGGGTCTCACTACTAGATCGGACTCATAGTGATCTGCCTGTTTACAGCCTCCTAAGAGCTGGGATTAAAGGCACAGGCCAGCATTCCCAGTCTCAATTGCCATCTCAGCCTCCCCCCCACCCCCGCCCCGTGTGTGTGGGGGCGGGGCAGGTGCACTGCAGGCCTGGGATCAAACTCCCAGCCCCTGTGCCTGCTGGCAGGCTCTTTAATCCACTGAGCTTCTTGAACCGCCCTAGGAATACTGGGGTAGTGTTGTACTGTAGGGTAGGTAGGTGCAACTGTAAATGCTGGACTGAGAGAGATTTTTGCCGCCCTGAGGCTGCTGCTGTGGGAAGACCCTGGGGAAGCCACCATCACCATGTGTGATCAGGGGGCAAAACCATCAGCTGAGGACTTGGGGGATAAGAAGGAAGGTGAATGCATTAAATTCAGTCATTGGACAGGACAGTGATGAGATTCACTTCAAAGTGAAAATGACAG
>PVKA01042568.1:0-17334 GCA_004027165.1 Ctenomys sociabilis | reverse complement strand
GCTCACTTTGTAGCTCAGGCTGGTCTCGAACTCACAACAATCCTCCTGCCTCAGCCTCCCTAGTGCTGGGACTACAGGCATGCGCCACCACGCCCAGCTCTCCCAAGTTTCTTGACCTAGTGTTATCAACCTGTAGTGGAGAGACAGGATCCCAGAGCTGTGCTGTAGGAAAGCCTTGTGGCCACTGGCCACTTTCGTCAAGGTCACTGTAGCTGAACACACTGACATGAACTGCCAAAAAGTATTGCTCTTGCCGGGCGTGGTGGCACATGCCTGTAATCCCAGCACTAAGGAGGCTGAGGCAGGAGGATTGTTGTGAGTTCGAGACCAGCCTGAGCTACAAAGTGACCTTAAGGCCAGCCTGAACTGCACAGTGAGACCCTGTCTCAAAAAGACAAAAAAAAGAAAAAAAAAAGTATTGCTCTTTCCTGCAGGTCAGCAGCTCAGATCTACAGTTGTCAACATCTTTGAGTATTTTTTAGAAGTGAATTAATTATTGAAGGGGGCTCAGAGATAGCTCAGCGGTCTAAGCACCTGCCTGGCAAGTGCAAGGGTGCAAGGACTGGGTTCAATCCCTGGCACCACATGCTGTGCCAGCTCCAAGCTGCAGAGTTAGACCCTGTATCTGATACATAAATTATTGAGCGGGGGGGGGGGGAAACAACAATCTTCCCAAGCATGTGTCATTACTGGCCTAGGAACCACTTACATCTGTTCACATTCCTGTGATGTTTCTCCTGCATTAGTTGTTGAGAATGGTTCTTTTTTTTCTCAAAAAGTCTTAATGATGATCACACAGTGGACAAATAATTTATCCAAACAAAAACATTTGGGGGCTGGGGAGATGGCTCAGTAGAACCTGGCAAGCTCAAGGGCCTGAGTTCAATCCCCAGTTCTGCCAAAAAAATAAAATGATAATTTGAGCTAGGGAAATAGCTCAGCAGCATAAGCACTTGCCTGACAAGCATAAGGTGCTGAGTTTGATTCCCAGTACCAAAAAAAAAAAAAAGGCAAGGCAAGTCCAAAGAAAAACATTTGAGTTACGCTCATATGTATGGAAAATTTCTTTGAAAGGAAGTGTCCTTATCCTTTTGCCATTGTTTATTGTCCTGTTAAAGGGAAATAGTTTAAAAAAAAAAAAAGGCTAAGGCTATAGTTCAGTGGTACAATGCCTTCCTGGCAAGCATAAGGTTGTGAGTTCGATCCTCTGTACCAATAATTAAAATGAAACATAAAATGGCTGGGGATATAGCTCAGCAGTCTAAGTACCTGCCTGGCAAGCACAAGGTCCCAAGTTTGATCCTAAGTACCACCTTCAGTGCTGGCCCCACTGCACTGGCCCCAGAACTGGTTGTGGTGGTGCACACCTGTAATTTCAGCACTAGGGAGGCTGAGGCAGGAGCTGCATAGTGAAACCCTGTACCAAATAAATAAGTAATTAAAAAAAAAGCATGCACAAAAAAAGTAAAAAGGAAAATTTTCCCACTGTAGAAATTCTAGAAAAGCACCATATCACCCTGAGATAATCAGTATTTGAAGTTTTGAATATATATATATAATATATATATATTATATATATATAATATATATATATTATATATATATATATATTTTTTTTTTTTTTCTTTTTGAGACAGGGTCTCACTATGCAGTTCAGGCTGGCCTTAAGCTCACTTTGTAGCTCAGGCTGGTCTCGAACTCACAACAATCCTCCTGCCTCAGCCTCCCAAGTGCTGGGATTACAGGCATGCGCCACCATGCCTGGCTTCTAACATGATTTTTTAACCTATTTTCTTCTCCCATGAGAAGCCTTCCTCCACTGAATATTTTTTAATGGTTACATTGTTTTGATCATATGAGTAGTTCATAAGTGACTTACACAGTGCTTTTTTGTTAGGAAGGAAGATTTGTTGCCATAAACAACTTTGCACCCAAGTATTTGGTCACTTTTTTTTTTTTTTTTTTAACTTTATGTATTTGGTACAGGGTTTCACTACGCAGCTTGGACTCGTAGTGATTGTCCTGTTTACAGCCTCCCCAGCGCTGGGATTACAGGCGTGCACACCCGGACTTGGTCTCCAGCTCAGCACGCCCATCAGTCACATTTTTGATGCCTTCCTTCTTCTTTGCCCCATTTCTTCCCTGCTACAGCATTGTGGGGGTGTCTCGGGGGTGGGAAGGTTCCTTGTGTGACTCTGTGGGCCTTCAACAGACAGTCATCACCACCATGACCACCTTGAAGAAGACCCTGGCTGATGAAGATGCCATTTCCTGTCTTGTGCTGGGCACTGAGAATAAGGGGCTCCTGGTTATCGACCCTGAGGCCTTCACTGTTTTGGCTGAGGTCAGTGTTAGCTCCAGCCCTGGGCATGCCCAAGTTCTGGTCTGCATTCCCTCCCCATGTTCCTAGTCTGTTCTGGGTAGTACACATACATGATAGAAAAATTTGAAACTAGCTAAGCATAAAGAAAAAGATTCATGTCCAGAGATCCCACCACTATTAAAAGTTTTGGCACATATCTTTCTGGACATTATCATATATGGACATAGTCATATAACTATATACATCATAAAAACAGTCATGATACAAATTCATGTAACTTGCTATTTTCACATTGCAGTATAGCATTATGTTTCCATGTGTATAAAGCCACATCAACCTTTTAAAAAGCTAGATCCATTATATAGATGAACCATAATTTATTTGCCCTATCACCTACTATACATTCAAACTGTTCTTATTTATTTGTTTGTTTGTTTATTTATTTATTTTTGACAGAACTGGGGACTGAACTCAGGCCCTTGCACTTGCCAGGGAAGTGCTTATTCACTGAGCCATCTAAACTTTTTAATTTGTCACTATTAGATTTTCTTGACCAAGTATCTTGTGTGTGCTTGTTTAAATATCTCCTTATAGTGCAGTCCTGGAGGCAGCAGTTTAACCAGAGGATAAGACAAAAATGCTTTTGCTGTCTAATGCTCAGTTTTCCTCCAGAAAATTGTATGAGTTTACCCTCTGACTAACAGGGTGAGAGTGAGGAGATTGAGACTTCAGACAAGGTGCTAACTTGGAGGAGTCACTTAAGGGAGGGAGATAGGCTGTGTGAGCCTTTTCTCTACAGATGGACATTCCCAATGTGCCTGTCTTCCTGGATGCTTCTGGCCAGTTTGATGTGGAGTTCCAGCTTGCAGCTGCTTGCCGCAATGGGAACATCTATATTTTGAAAAGGTAACCGTGGCTGTGGTTTCTGGGCCAGAAGAAACATCTCAGAAATCTGGTAGTTTCAGAGGCAAACTGGGTAGGGAACTTTGGGGATAGAATTTAGAAACAAAAAGAGCTGAGGATTTTAAAGTAGGCTGAGCCCATGAGCATAGAGGAGATGTTGGGGGGCTTGTGAAATGGGGGTGGCTATAAGATGTGGTCAGAAGTTGGAAGAAATAGAAATACTCTGTTGTATTTGTAATTTTATAGTATATGTGGCACTTCTTATGCAGTAGTTTCTTTTTTTTTTTTTTTTTTTTTTCTGTAACTGGGGATTGAACTCAGGGTCAGGGAAACGCTTATTCCACGGAGCCATCTCCCCAGCCCAATAATTTCATATTTCATACAGCACTTTTTGTGGTTTTGGGGATTGAACCTCATACATCTTTTTTTTTTTTTTCTTGAGACAGGGTCCTGCCATGCAGTTCAAGCTGGCCTTAAACTGGTCAGGTAGCCCAGGCTGGCCTCAAGCTTACAGTGATCCTCTTTCCTCAACCTCCTAGATGCTGAGATTATCGGTGTGCACCCCGTGCCTAGACATACAGTTTTAATTCAACAAATATTTATTAAAGCCAAGTGTGTGGGCTGGCATGATAGCTCAGTAGACTAAGAGCCTGCTAAGGGAAACACAGGGACCAGGGTTTGATCCCCAGCACCACATGCCATGCTGGCCCTTACCCCAGATGGCCACTGAGACCCTGCTTGGTGGCACATGCCTATAATTCTAGCACTGGGGAGGCTGAAAATAGGAGGGTCACTATGAATCTGAGCTGTGTAGTGAGACTCTGTACCAAATATATAAAAATAAATAAATAAACATTTAAAGCCAAATGTGCTGACACGTGCCTATAATCCCAAGATTTGGAAAGTTGAGGCAGGAAGATTATTACTTTGAGGCCAACCTGGTTTATATAGCAGGATACTGTATTAGAAAAATAAACCAAAAAAAAAAATTGCTGAGCACCTACTGTACATTAAGCACTGAGCAAGATACTAGGTTATATTGATGCACACGGTATTATAGATAAGGTCTCTGCTCTTGAGGAAAACAGATTTTTTTTTTGGAGGGTGATGGGAATGGAATTCACATGCCAGGCAAGCACTCTTGTTACTGAACTACACTCCAGCCCCAGAAGGCACATATATTAAGTCAGTAAACCCAGGTATTGCAAACTGATTGAGTACTGTGGCTTGAAGAGATCAGGGAGGCAGTTGTTCAGAAAGTGGGGGAAGAATGTTTTAGGCAAAATCAAGGTGAGAAGGACCTGAGCATGTGTAGCCAGTGCCTGGGAGAGAGGAGGGCAGTTTTGGCTCCTGGAGAAACTGGCAGTGTTGCCAGACTGAGTTCAAAGAAGTCCAAAGAAGATGGAGATCTTAGACAGAGTAAGACAGGTTTGACAGTTCCTGTCACAGAAAAAAATAAGTTCAGAGGGCATTGGTGAGAGGCTTAAAGTTGAAGAACTACTCAATCAGAAGGGAATGAAGTTCTGGTGCATGGTGATTATCCCAACACTCTAGGAAGATGAGTTAGGAAAATAACGAGTTTGAGTCCAGCCTGGGAAATTTAGTGAGACTTCATATCAAAATAAAATATTTTAAAAGGGCTAGTGATGTTGCCTAGAGTAGAGGCCATGAGTGCAAAGCTCAGTACCACCAAAAAGAGGGTTGGGGGCTCTGTGGGATGAGGTACATTATGGTCTGGGACTGGATATACGTGTATGTATTCTGGAGTTGGAAAGCTGTGGAGTCTGAATCTGTAGAAAGCTGTGGCTCATTTTGCCAGTGAAAGGCAAGGAAGGATATGTTTTGTAGGTTTATTATATATCTAAGACTTCTAGGATTTAACAGTAGCCTAGAAGGGAAAGAAAATTGTTACTTTGGGTAACTTTGGTTTGTGTCCTGAAGCTAGCTTTCTTGAAGATATAATTTTATTTATTTATTTATTTTTTTGTCTTTTTGAGACAGGGTCTCACTATGCAGTTCAGGCTGGCCTTAAGCTCACTTTGTAGCTCAGGCTGGTCTCGAACTCACAACAATCCTCCTGCCTCAGCCTCCCGAGTGCTGGGATTACAGGCATGCGCCACCACGCCCAGCGGCTTGAAGATATAATTTTAAAGTTACAATTTTCTGCCAGATGTGGTGGCACCTGCCTGTAATTCCTGCACTCAGGAGGCTGAGGCAGGAGGGCTACAAGGTGAGTTCCAGGCCAATGTGAACTGCATCGTGAGACCCTGTCTTCCCCCTTAAAAAATTATGATTTTTTTCCTCTCAATCCTTATTTCAGGATGGCCAGATAGCTCAGTGGATTAAAGCGCCTGCTTAGGCAGACACAGGGACCAGGATTCAGTGCCTGTTGGACTGGCCCAGTCCTGCCCCAGAGCCCACTGAGAGGTGACTGAGACTGGGCATGGTGGTGTGTGCCTATAATTTCAGCGCTTGGGAGGCCGAAGACAGGAGGATCACTATGAGCCTGATCTGCATAGTGAGACATTGTAGACCCTGTATTAAAATACATTTAAAAAATTTGTGTCTATCCTTATTTCATTTTATCCTACTTCAGTAGGACATTGCAGAGATTTTAGATTTTGTCTGTAATTCAGTAGAAATCCCAATGGTGTTCTCATCATACCTACATACGTCATTTACTGTTTTTTTTTTTTTTTTTTCTGCAGAACCAGGGATTGAACTCAGGCTCTTGAACTTTCCAGGGATGCACTTATTCCACTGAGCCATCTCCCCGTCCCCTATTTATTTGTTTTTGTAGTACTGAGATTGAGCCCAGGGCCTTTACACTGAATTTTGGCCCCAGCCCTCTTTTTAGAACTTTAATTTTGACACAGGGTCTCACTAAGTTGCTGAACTTCCCTGAGCTGGGAACCAGGGATTGAACTCAGGCCCTTGCACTTGCCAGGGAAGCGCTTTTCCACTGAGCCATCTCCTCTGCCCTCAAACTTTTTGATACTCCTGCCTCAGGATTCCAAACGGCTGGGATTCCTAGTGTGTATTGTTTTGCATGGTTTATTTACATTTTTAAAAATCTGGCTGGTGAGGGTTGGTATAAGCCTATGGTCTTGGCTACTTGGAGAGCTGAGGCAAGACAATCGTTTGTGCCCTGTGAGTTTAAGACCAGCTTGGACAACGTAGATATCCTATCTCAAAATAAAAGATTACTCTGCCTGGTAGAGAGCGATTGGAATGAGACCCAGAGATGAGTAAGGGGTTCCACAGTTATCAGATGAGTTATGATATTGATCCAGCCTTGATGAGGTCAAAAGGCAGGGATCACCCCTACTTTCTGGATAAGAGAAACAAGACTGAGAAGCTAGGAAACCGAAAAAAACAGTGCATTTACACAGCCACTCTTCATCCTTTTCAGATAAACTAGTCAAGTGTTTATGTCCATTAGCACTGACTAGATAAGCCTGAGATAAGCTCACTGAGAACTGTGTTGGATACCATGATATCATCTACATCCCCATAGTAGGAGAAGAAGGTGGCTGAGTAGGAAAGCACATTTGATATTGTCCATGGTCGCACATCTGCTAAGTGGTGGAGGTAGAAACAATTGCAGGTCATGTGCTTTGGGCCTGGGCTCCTCCATCCAGGTTAATCAGGGATTTAAAAGAACAATCATCAGCTGGGGCAGGGGAGAAGGGTTTTCTGGGGGACATAATGGGGTGTCTTTTGTTCCACAGAGACTCCAAGCACCCTAAGTACAGCATCGAGCTGAGCATCCAGCCTGTGGGGCTTGTTCGGGTGCACAAGATCCTGGTGGTAGGCAGCACCCAAGAAAGCCTGCATGGCTTCACGCTCAAGGTGTGGCTTCCTCCCCCCCTTGCAACTCCAGCCACCCCTTCCTTCCATGCTAAGCCAAAGCTCTTGCAAACAATGGTTGTTCCCTGTCAGGGCAAGAGGCTGTGGACAGTGCAGATGCCTGCAGCCATCATGACCATGAACCTTCTAGAGCAGCACTCCCGTGGCCTGCAGGCCGTCATGGTTGCGCTGGCCAATGCAGAGGTTCGCATTTACCATGACAAGGCCCTGCTCAATGTCATCCGAACCCCGGTGAGTCTCACCACCTGCATTCATCACTGAATTCTCCTTGCCCCAGTCTTAACCTGGGTGCTTTGCTGCCTTTGCCCACCTCACTTTGATGGTTTTCAGAAGCATCATATGTTTAAGTCACCATACTGGGGATGAGCAGAATAATGACTAAACCCTTGTTTTCAGAGACACAGTCTCAGGTGACAGCCATCCAGAGATTCAACAGATTAATATACAAGGCAGACTGAAGCAGAGCAAAGCACTGAGAAAGCACAGAGCAAGCCTAGTGACTGAGAGAAAAGGGGCAGGAGATAGGTAGGGTTGGAATGCATGGGACACTTTCCAGAGCAGGTGACAGCTCACTTGGCAGATCTGTTTGCCAAGAGGATGAACATTCTGGATAGGGAACAGGCTAAGAGGCATGGAGGTTCTTGATGATAGAATCTGGGTAGCCTGGATCAGAGATTTCTAAACTCTTAACTTGTGAGTCATTGTGTCAATTAAGTGGATCACAGCCAACAACATTTTTTTAAAAAAAGGACAGACATTTTAGGATTCATCATGTGTGAAAGTTGCAAGTGTGTATAATTGTCCTGGTCCACAACATAAGATCTGATGGCAACTGTTGGAGCCTTAGGGTGCTGGGAGGACAGGTGTCTCGGTCACTTTTCTCTTGTTTTTTTTTTCTTTTAATATACATTTTATTGAGAAAGAAGTAGCAATGGGACAGTTTCAAAACAGGTTAGTAGGACAGTTAGAATAATTAATACATTGCATATTGTTGTCTTTGTAGCTATTCATAGTACAAGATGTAGATATGATATCTTTTATTGCTGGGACAAAATACCCAACATTTGCAATTAAGGAAGGAAAAGGTTTATTTAGCTCACATTAGTAGAGGTTTCAGTCCATACTCAGCTGGCTCCAAGACAGAAGAGCACAAGGTGGAACCTACTGGGGCTTTGTGCCTTTGAAAGGCAGCAAAAGAAGCACTATGAAGGACAGACTAGAGGAAGATTGGTGGGATGACTTAACGAGGTGACGACCCTAAAAGTGAGGGCCAGCGATGTTTCCTCTGGAACTGTGGCTGTGGCCTTGAGGCAGGAGGGGCGAGGAAGGGGTACAGGAACTGTGTCCAAGGCAGCATGGCCCAGGCCTCACCTCCCGGCTCACTCCTAGCTAGGGTTCCATCTTGCCTTCTTTTAAGTATTTCCCCCAGCTAAGCTCTGTTGTCTCACCTAGGACCCTGTGACCAGCCTTTGCTTTGGCCGCTATGGGCGGGAGGACAATACCCTCATCATGACTACTCGAGGTGAGGAGATTCAGACCTGGAAAGTACATGGGAGTGGCAGAGAAGGGGACAGACCTGATTCTGAGGGAAGATGATGAAGTGAAAGTGAAGCTCAGGTGGACTCAGGTGGCCTGTCAGCCCTTGTCCAGCATGGGCCTGCCCACTGTCAGGACAACTCCTCAGCAGTATGATGTGGCTGTCAAGGGGATAGGCCCTGGGCTGGGTAGTGTCTCCCCATTTACCACAATATCATACCACCTGCCACAGGAACCCCAAAGTACTCCAGTAGTAGCTGCTAAATGAATAATGAACTAATGTTAGGAAATGTTTGAGACACACTTCATTCCTTCTGGAAACTAAGCTCCTGACAGGAAGATAGATATGCACAGAAACTGGGAAAGAAAAAGAAATATAGGCTAAAACTAAGGAAGATAAATCTGTTTGTTCTCTTCTCTAGGTGGTGGCCTTATCATCAAGATCCTGAAGCGTACAGCAGTGTTTGTAGAGGGGACGGGTGAGATGGGTCCTCCACCAGCCCAAGCCATGAAAATCAGTGTGCCCCGAAAGACTCGGCTGTATGTGGATCAGACACTGCGAGAGCGGGAGGCTGGCACTGGTATGACTCAGTTCTTTCTCCTCTTCCTCCTCCTTTGCAGGGTGCCCTGGGCAGCAGGAGACCTTGGCCAGGTAGGCAGCTCTTGTGTCTCTAGAAGTCCAGGGACAGTGATGGAGGTGCATCTGCCTTCATATAACTGGTGATAGGTGCTATGGTTGAGGCCTTAGAATTCAGAGAGACAGCAATCACTTCCAGATGCAGAAATCCTCTTGAGGAAAGTAAAAAATGGCCAAGACTCTTCTATTCATTCATTCATTTACTCATTCACTCATTCATTCATTCATTCATTCATTCATTCATTCATTCTCTATGATTGTGCCAGGTGCCTGCTTGAATTAGGCCTCTCTCTACCTTAAGAGCGTAGCCCACCTGGGCTAGGTTATATGACAGGTATAGAAGGAAATTCTGCCAAGGGCCACAGGGGCACACAAGCAGGAATAAGGAATTTCACTTGGGAAACAAAGACTTCAGAGAGAGGTGACATTGACTTCCACCAAAAGATGATCACAGGTCTACCAGATAGCAGGAAGGGCTAGAGTAAGCACATGGGACCTTGATTCAAGCAGGTGTCTCCCATGTAGCTGTGGATACAGTGCCAAGGGCTAAAAAGGTAGGTCAGAGCCAGCTTGCAATGGTCCTTAAATGTAGAGCTAAATTCAGACATGTTGCTTAGGAAGTGGGGACCAAACAAAGATTTTTAAGCTGAAAAATACAGAAACTCAGCCAGCTCTGTTGTTAAAAGAGATATTGGTCTTAGTTGGAAGGAAAAATAAAATAAGACAGAGAAAATAGCAGGATTTTATGGCAAAATAATGGATAGTGTCAGAAAAAAAGCTCAGTGGTAGAATGTTTAAGGCCCTAGATTCAATTCCCATCACCAAAAATGAAAAAAGTAAAAAGTTCTGTAAGATAAACAGATATAAACTATTAAACAATTGTAAGTTTTTCTATGTATAGTACAGGTAATATCCAGTTAGGAACTATAATAAGAAAAGGCTCTGTTCACAGTAGTAGAGAAACCCCTAGAAATAACCAGAAAATATACAAAGTTTTATTAATAAAATTATAAAAATTATCTTAAAGAACATGAAGGACTACCTCATTATCTGAAGGGAGAGGCTTGGGGTTGGGGAGATAACTCAGTGGTCTAAATGCTGCCTGGCAAGTGCAAGGACCCAGGTTTGATCCCTGATACCACATGCTATACCAGCCCCAGAGCCCCTGGCACGCCATGCTGTGGCAGTCACTGAAACTGGGTATGGCGGCACATGCCTGTAATCCCAGGACTGGGGAGGCTGAGATAGGAAGATCACTACAAGCCTGAGCTGCATAGCAAATAAATAAATAAATTTTTAAAGAATTTAAAGGGAGTCTGCACGTGTATAACCACTAAGAAAACAATATTCAATGTATTGATTATTGAATTTGTCCTACTAATTTGATTTGAAAATGTCTTATTGCTGTTTTTCAATAAAATTGTGGAAAAAAGAAAAAAAATTTAAAGGGAGAGGCTTATCAAGTCTCATGGTGGGACAACCTAGTGTCATAAAGCTGTCAATTCTCTCAGAGTTAATTAATCTAGGATTACCAGATTACAGAGAAAATTCTGATGGTTTTATAACGATTTGATCAGTTAAGTTGATTGTAGAATAAATAGAAGCCAGGCATGAGATGTGCCCTTGTAATTGCAGCACTCAGGAGGCTAAGACAGGAGGATGTGAGGTCTAACCCAGCCTGGGCAGTTTAGTTACTTAGTGAGACTGTGCCTCAAGATAAAAAATGAAAGGGTAGGGGTGTAGCTCTGTGCAAAAGGCCCTGCATTCAGTACACACACACACACACACACACACACACACACACACACACACACACGATGTTGTGTACAGAGGCAAGGAATGATTTTCACACTGGGGACGGTGTGCTCTGCAGGCCGACTTGAGGAGGGCCATCTTCTCTTGGCAGTAGCTACCATGAATGTGATGTGAAGTGACTTGAAGGGCAGGAATGCAAAGACCAAGGCAGGACAGTTAGGCTGCCTTCTGCAGTGTTGTACTTGAGATGTTGATGGACCTCCATGTGGAGAGGACAAAGTAGTTGGAGGCAACATACAGGTGTAGGTGCCTGTGGGCTTCTGGAGACACAGCATGCAGTACTGCATGTGGCCCAGGGGAGCCCTTTGGCTGTAGAAACAGTAAGGTACCTGCCCTCAGGAGATGGTGCATGTTGCTCTTAGGGCTGGTCAGAGCCAGGACAGGACCTAGGTTGTGCAGGGGAGGAAGATACAGGATGAGATGCTAATTGACGCCAAAACTCCAAGGAACAGTAGCAGGGGCCTGGGATTGTGTAGGCAGTGGAGTCATGGGAGAACCAAGAAGTAGCAGGGTATGGTGCCCAGGCCGCTGGGCCTGGGTCCTCCTAGTCCCCACATTCCCAGTGTCTGTGGGCCCTGCTACCTGCTGCGTTTTCCTCATTACCCCTCTATAGCAGTCTAAGCAAGAGGACCCTTCCTTGCTGATGCCTCTCCCTCCAGCCTTAGCCTTTGTGTCCGCTCTTCAGGCATGCACCAGACCTTCCAGACAGACCTCTACCTGTTACGCATCCGGGCTGCCCGTGCCTATGTGCAGGCCCTCGAGTCCAGTCTGACCCCTATGTCAGCCACATCCCGGGAACCTCTCAAGCTGCATGCTGTGGTGAGTGCTTAAGTGTGAGCTGGTAAGATCACATGGTAGGGGCCAGGGAATAACTAACAAAGTGGAATAAACACTTCCCTGACAAGTGCAAGGGCCTGAGTTCAATCCCTGGTTCCACCAAAAAAAAAAAAAAAAAGATCACGCAGTAGAGAGCAGGGTAGGTGGGAACCCCCACCATAATTACACCCCCAGAATCAAGTCTCTGTGCACCCTTTTCACTCTGATGCAGACCCAGGGAGTAAGTTCCATGTCCTCCTGTGGTTGCTGCTCTCACCTTCTCACCCTCCTGTTCTGCCCTCTCCTGCTACTGGCCACAGAGGTGGACACAGTCTCCAGCTCTCCGTTCCACAGTGTGTCTCTGATGGGTCCCAGATTTGGAGCAGGAAACAGAGTAGTCATCATGGGACATTTTTTCCCAGGAGCCAGGAAAGATCCTCATGGTCATGGTACAGGGAAGACAGTTGTTCACTTTGGTAGCCAAAGGCAGCCCAAGGCACTATAACTGCCTGGTACAGGAAAGGGCCACCTTGACCTGACCCCAGAATCCTGAGGCATGTACAGACACAAGGGAGGAGAAGGAGCCCACTCAACACCCAGACACAAATGACCTCAAGGTCCACGGGGCTCCAACCAGCTCTCAATGGCTTCCTGAATGTCATCTGATCCACTCAGATGGCTCTTTCCCTCAAGAGAGTAAATGGCATTACTGAGGCCACCAGGATGAGAGTGAAAAGGAGAACAGGACTTAGGTTGCAGGTGGAGGCACTCCCCACACACTGGAGGGAGTGGGCTCTGCCTTTGACTTGCTGAGTAGTCTCCATCAAGACCCTTCCCATTTCTGGGTCTCTTCTGACCTTCTGGACTCCTTTGCATTTTTTTTTTTTCTTTTAATATATTTAGCACAGGATCTACAGGGTCTTCTTACATATATATAGATCAGACTTGTAGTGATCCTCCTGTTTTCAGCCTCCTAAATGCTGAAATTACAGGTGCATGCCACCATGCCCAGTCTCAACCACAGCTTCAGTGCACCCTGGGGCGGGGCCAGAATGGCTCACCCCAGATCAGATCCCACCGCTGTGCTCTGCCTAAGCAGACGCTTTAGTCCACTGAGCTATCTGGCCAGCCCTCTTGTGCATTTTGAGAGACAGATGGGCCTAGTGTGGAAGTGTTTGGACAGCATGAGTTGAGGACACTAATGAGGAAATATCAGGCAGGGCTCCTCGTATTCCATGCCCAGGGCCACCTGGTCTTAAAAGGACTTCTCCACCACTGCTCCACAGGTGCAGGGCCTAGGTCCCACCTTTAAGCTTATACTGCACCTGCAGAACACCTCATCCACCCGGCCTGCACTGGGATTGCTGGTCTGCTTCCTGTATGATGAGGAGCTCTATGCCCTACCCCGGGCCTTCTTCAAGGTACTTACTGAAGCATGGGGTAGGCAAACTGGGATGGGACAGTGAGTAGATAACCACACACCAGCCAGGTTGTAATGTGCTTAACAGCTGGCCAGCAGGCTGACTTTCTAGTCAGAAAGCAGGCTTAGCTGGGCAGGTATCTGGAGAAATCACCAGGCTCTGCCTCTGGTGCCATTTTCCCAGCCTGAGAGGCTCAGCGAGCCAGAGAAGGTTCAGGGAAAACAGCACAGCCTGGGTTCTCCCTCCTCCTGTCCAGTCTGCCAGGGACCAGCAGGCCCCAGAGCTCACCCAGCTTTCTAGCTGTCTCTCACACAGCTAGTAGCTTCCTACCATTCCAAAGAGAATCTCCATAGAATGAAGGAGCTAGCCCCCTACCCCCACCCCAAGCCCCTGTTTGACCCTGTCTTAGTCACTTTCTTATTTCTGAGACCCAGTAGCTGACACCCACAACTTAAAGCTGCCTCATAGTTTATAGAGGTTTTAGCCTGTAGCTGGCTAGCTCCAAGGCAGGAAGGCATGGTGGAATGGCCTGGGCAGAGAGGAGCTGCTCAAGTCATGGTGGACAGGAAACAGAATAAAGGGAGAAGGGCTGGGGAGATGGCTCAGTGGAATAAGTGCTTCCCTGGCAAGCACAAGGGCCTGAGTTCAATCCCCGGTTTCACCAAAAAAAAAAAAAAAAGAATAAAGGGAGAAGCTGGGGAGGAAGATAAACCCAGGCCAAGCCCCCAGTGACTGCCTCTTCCAGCCAGACCTTGCCTCTTTCAGCAAGTCAGCTATAAGCTGTAAGCCCAATCCCCTTCCCAAAGCCCCAGCTATTCCATTAGGTTCTTATGAGAGACATCTAGATACAAACCATAACAGGCCCCAAGTAGGTAGAGCAAAAACTGAGACTTCAGAACATAAAAGAGATAGCCATGGCCTTGGTAGGAGTCAAGAGGTCTACATTTAACCACAGATGAGCCAGGTGGGCCTAGAACGTTCATTCCCACACCCTGCATTGGCTCTTCCTGGAGCCAACTGGTCATCCCTGGCCACCCTGAGGTCAGCTCAGACAGTGGACATTATCTGGGCACGAGGGCTGATTTTCTTACCTGTATATCCCCAAATCTAGGTCCCATTGCTGGTACCAGGGCTCATCTACCCTCTGGAGTCCTTTGTGCAGAGTCTCAGTAACAAGGGCACCTCAGACATTATCAGGGTAGGTTGCCTGTTGGTACTTCTCAGAAGACAAGTGGGACCCTGGTGTGGATGATAAGGACAAATGTGGATAAAGTCCTCAGGGCTTGGGCAGTGGGGTGGGTATCTGCATAGTCCAAGCCTCCTTGGCAGGACCCCAATGGCCCATCACCAGGGCAGTGCACATTGGGCCTGACTTTGCAGGGAGTAAATGTGAGGGTGCCAAAGTGTGTGCCTCTTGCTACCATGGGTGTCTTCTGCATAGGTGCTGGTTCTACGAGAAGGTCAGAGCACACCCCTGCTAAGTGCCCACATCAGCATGCCTGTGAGTGAGGGGCTGGCGGCCGCCTGAGCCCTGGGCCAGTGATCAAGGGCCTGTGGAATAGAGCCTGCAAGGTCCAGCTGCTTCCCCTTAGCTGGGCATGTTCAGTAGCCCTAGGCCATAGCAGGGTGCTGGGCCTAGCTTCCCTGTTCCTCTCCCAAGCAGCCCCTTGCTCACCTCTTCCACCAGTGGGCCTGTCGCAGCAGGTCATTGAATACCCAGGAGGCTCAGCGCTTCCCCCTGAGGACTTATCAAGCACTGTGCCCCTGAGCTCCTGCAGCCCACCATGCTCCCCAGCTCTTGGATAAAGCATACTGGATTCCAAGGAAGTGCTCTGAGGTGGTCCAGGTGAGAAAAGGAGAGGCCAGCCCTTCTTTCCATGTCCCTTAGGCACAGTGCTCATCTACTGCATACCAAGACATGAGGGCAAGGACCTGAGAAAAGCAGAGTACCTGAGTGAGACATAGCCCCTTGTCCCCACTGAGGTTACAGAAGCCCAGCTGCTGTTAGCTCAGCCTACAGGCCAAGTGTCAGCTCTGGTCTTTGTCCTGTGCTGAGCCAGAGACCCAAGGAATACCCACCTTCCAATGAGGAACTTTTCCAAAGTCTTGAACTCAACTACCACCTCAAGCTTCAGGGGCCCCACAAAAGTAGTCAAAGGAGGAAATACAGGAGGTCTGGGGATGTCCATGTGGGGAGCCAGTAGCCCCAGCTCCAAAGATCATCCAGGTGTGTTCCTGACCTGATGCTCATGTCAGGAGAGCAACCCTGGAGAAGAAGGCCAAGGCAGGCAGCAGGGATGGGACCAGCAGCACCAGGAGAGAGATTTCTGGGTCCCGGAAGAACAGAAGCCCAGAATTATCCATCAGGATGCTCCCTAGACCCAAATCAATCTTGTGTGCAGAAAATGCCCTAGATGGCAGCCAGAGTGTAAGGGATTTAGCTCCAAAGACATCCACCATGGGCACAAGTTAAGCTGAAGACTCAAAGGTACATATTTAGAATCAGAGATCCTCAGTCCTGGCCCTTGCATCTGGTCCCTACTAAGTATCTGGCCATCCTAAACCACTTGGGAGCCAGGAGCCCTGCTCCTTGGGGGCCTGTACCTTTTCCAGGATGACCAGATGTGTCTTGAGATATGGTACACAGCTCAGGCTTGCAGCAAGTGACCACATCCTTGTGGGGTTCAGTCTCCTCTCATGTAAACTAAGGCAGTCTAGCTAGATGATTTCTAAATTGCTTTTAGCTCTAACTTATGAACTCAACAGCCCCTCTAGAGAAATAAGGAATTAGCCCAGAAAGGTGACAGTTGGCCGGAATAACTATACAGCTTTTGTCCTCAAGCTTTGGTCCTAAGCTGGCCACTTCTCCTAGTAATACCACTTACTATGCCCAGACCAGGAGGACACAGCCCACCCTGGTCTTGACCCTTCCAAAGAATGAATCCAGCTAAGTTAAGAGAGGCAAGGGAATGTCAGGCATGGTGGCATATGCCTCCAGTCCTAGCTTCTTGGGAGGCTCAATCACTTTGAGTCCAGGAGTTCAACAATCTGGAAACTTAGCAAGACTCCAGCTCAAAAAGCAAACTGCCAGGCATGGTGGTGCATACCTGTCATTCAGCCATGGGGGAAGCTGAGGCAAAAGGATCACAAGTTCATACATCAGTTTGTGGTCAGCCTGGGCAAGTTAGTGAGTCTATGTGTCAATATAAAAATTTTCAAAAGGGGACTGGGATGCAACCCAGTGATAGGATCCTTGCATACCATTTGAGAGGCCCTGGATTCAATCTTCACCACTGCAAACACAAGGCAAAAGGTCTAGACCAAAAAAAGTCTGTGCCCTCCCTCCCTACACTGCCCAGCCACTCCCAGACACAGGTCATCCAGGTGAGGTGAAGTGAGGATGGCAGAGGGTTTCTGTATTTGCTAATGTGCAGTTGGAACAAGCAGAAAGTAGAACCTGGAAATGGAAAGGTGTGGCGTGCAAGGAGGGGAGGAACGTCACTGTGAGATTGG
Organism: Ctenomys sociabilis; assembly: GCA_004027165.1. NCBI lineage: Eukaryota > Metazoa > Chordata > Mammalia > Rodentia > Ctenomyidae > Ctenomys > Ctenomys sociabilis. The sequence continues at coordinate 500 of PVKA01042568.1, read as the reverse complement.
AACTGGTGATGGTGGCAGCAGGTTGGGGGACAGATGACCTTACAATCCATTTCACCCCAGTCAAGCCATGAACTGTGTGAACGCAACAAAAAGGTCTGATCAAGTAGCTCTTCCTGGCTATTCATGATGATGGAAGGGACCTGCCCAGCACCTGATAGGAATTTATATGTGAATTGCACTTCATGGACAAGTGTACATAGAGCATAAAGCAATGCACGACACCCAGAGAGAGCTCCAGGCAGTTGTGTACATTAAAATGAGAAGAGCAGCTGTTTTCTGTTGGTTTGGTTTTGTTTTTAGCAATTTTAAAATAAGCATGTACTTGGCTTGGTTCAGTCTTACATCTTTTCAAAAATGTACTTTCTTCTCTTACCTGAGATTATCTTTTTATTTTACCAGATTCTTTTTATTTTACTAGTATTTCCCCTAAGTTTTAACTTTTTGTTTTCCTTTGTTACTCCAAGATGGGGGTAACAGAGGACCTTAAAGATTTCACACGC
>PVKA01042567.1:6531-17434 GCA_004027165.1 Ctenomys sociabilis | reverse complement strand
ATGTTCCCATAAGTTAGCCATGTAAAAAAATATTCAAAGGAATTTAAAAGCAAAGAGTAACCCTTTCAGTGGACAAACATCCTATTTTGGTCATATTAGAAATGAGGCAAAGGAGCACTAAAGTGAGAACATGCATGGATATAAATGATCCAATCTCAGTAGTAATATCTACACCAGCTGGGAAGTCCTCAAACCCCAATCCCCCCAAAAAACCCACCCCACCAGTTACAACAAACATGGTAGCTGGTATATCTGTGAAATGACTTCCTCCCTGGAGCAGAACATTTCATAGGACTGGAAAATAAAGGCTGCTAGGTTGCTGCCAACTCCAGCTTACTATCAGACAGGTGAGATACCTTACATAGGCTACCCCTGGGAAGGGCTTTAGTTGGAGCTGTGAGGAATGTCTGTAGCTGCCACAAGGGTAGTGACTGAAGCCATGGCACCCGCTTTTCGGCCTCCTGCACACGGAGCTGCACACAGACCATGGACAAGTGCTGTTTGGTCCCATGCCGCTATATTCTGTGATTGCAGGACAGTGTCATCCATCCCATGGTTCACTCAGCGCCTTGTCCCAAGGTAGTTAGTGGAAAGCAGGACCACGTTGTGCAGCAAGAGGGACAGCTCGGTTTCTGAAAACACCAGCAGCGTTAGTAGTTTGGCCAGCAATTTGCCTTCTAACAGGCTGTGTGGATAGGAATTGACATTGGAGACAGCAAGGCAAGTACCATGAAGGTGGTACTAAATGGCTACTCTCTGTGTTCCCTACTCCACATCAGCCCGAGCATATGTGCTTTTCTATGGTTGCACTGTTTTCATCTCTTGACTCTGCTATGATGGAAGTAGAAAACTCAGAGGTAGCAATGGTACCAAACACTATTGTCCCTGGGATTCTGGTAGAAGTTGGTACTTTAGAGAAATTTCTCAGCTTTAGGATTAGTAGAAGGTCCAGAACCATCCAAGAGTGCCAGAGGTTCTAAACTGGAAACCCAAAAGGCTTACTACCTACCCTCAAGATACTATTTGTTCAGCCAGTACAGTGTTTTTGTTTTGTTTCAATTGTGGTATCTTTAGTGTTCTCAACTAACACAATTCTGCCTCTCCCTTGTACTCAACCCCAGGAACATTTGGCAATATCTGGAGGTATTTTTGGTTGTCATAGCTAGGAGCAAAGAGGTTCTGTGGCATCTAGTATAGAGGCTAGGAATATAGCTAAATAGCCTATAATGCACAAGCAGCTTCCCCACAATGAAAGGTCAGTAGGCCTCCTCCTTGGGCTCCCATTATCCCCTCCCTGTCTTGTCTTACAGTCACTTCATTACCTGCGTAGGAGTAGGTACGTGAACTGGTGCCCTTTCAAGTAGAACACATGTTATATAAAGGCCTCACATTATTAATAACTATAAAATAATCTCAGAATAAAATATAAAAATGACTTGGCTTTCAGTGGCAAAACATAGCAGTGTGTCTTACCTTTCATGCTACAGGAAATCTTTAGCCATTCCCCCAGCCAAGTTCGACACCTGTCTTCAGCAACATGGGTAGAATTCAGGCCACGGAGATAGCAAGCCTATAATACTCAGAAGAGAAATGATCCTGAAAATCCACATGATGAGCATGCCAAGGAATTGGAAATCTATAAATAATCCTAGATTTCCTTTGAGTTGCACCTTCATCCCTGCATGAAAGCTGAACTAGTGATGGCCATGACAACAAATAAGGAAGCACTGTGCTGCCATTTGGATCTTAACTGTCCCCCAAAGGTCTGTGTATTAAAGGCTTGGGCTGAAATAGAGTGAGTCTATGCAGAAGAGAAAGCCTCAAAGTGCTCCACAGATCCTGGGGGGAAGCAGAAACATTAAGAGGCGAGGTCTCCTGAGAGTCGTTCTGGTCACTAGGGGGACATCCCTTCCAGTTGTTTCCTGGTTGTCCTGAGGAAGCAGCTCAGATCTGCCACACACTCCCTGCCATGCTGTGCTTCTGCCTTATCACAGTATTAAAGCACCAGGTCATAGACTGAGACCTCCAAAACTTTGACCCCCCCATAAACCTTTGTTCTTTATTAATCTCATATCTCAGGTGTATGTTACAGTAACACTTCTATACAACTGGAAACCGGGGGGCTAAAGTGTAACCTCTTACTACTCAGGCTGAGGCAGGAGGATCACAAGTACTAGCCCAGCCAAGGTAATTCAGTGAAACTCATCTCAAAACAGTAAGTAAATAAACAGACAGACAGTATCCTGGTGTTTTTTTTTTTTTTTTTTTTTTTTTTTTTTTTTTGTTGTTGTTGTTGTTGTTTGGTCTTTTTAAGACAGGGTCTTACTGTGTAGTCCAGGCTGATCTTGAACTCATTACAGGCATGTAACACCATGCCCAACATTGATGTTTAAAGTGCTAGCAGAAAAGAAATATAGGGCCAGGGAGATAGCTCAGTAGAATAAGCACTTGCCTAGCAAGCACAAGGGCCTGAGTTCAATCCCTGGTTCCAGGAAAAAAAAAAAAAAGAAATACAAAATAAACCTACTATGGACAATTCTTTCCACTAGTTTAGTACACTGAGGGAAAAAAAGACAAATAATAAAATAAAACAAGGTGCTTTTGTAAGCTTCCACGCCAATGTGGACTCCTGCCTGACACCTCATTTAAGCCCTTACCGATTTCACCTCCTGAGCGGTGAGCTGGCCAATCCCTAGCTTTGCCAGAGCGCTGTCCAGCTGGTGAATCACAGTGGTATGAGTCTTTAAACGACGTCTCAACAAGGGAGGAGGCAGGTAAGGTGTGAGAAGCATAGCCCGGCTCAAGGCTTTCTATGACAGCAGAAGAGGAGAAAGTCAAATATTTTTTTAAAATTCATTTTAATGAGAAAAAAGATAAAATAGCAATGAAACTGTTTCAAAACAGGTTAGTAGGATGGTTACAATAAGAGAAAATCAAATTCTACCTCAAAGATCTGAACTAGAGGGAGTCTGGAAAAGAGAAAGCCTCAAAGTGCTCACCAGTTGCAAAGGCTGTAGCTGGTTTATGCCCAGAGGGTGGTTACAGAAACACTCTCTGAGAGCCAAGATATCTTGTGCTGCTGGGTGGGTACCATTCTGGATCTTGGGAGAGGCAAGAGATTGGTACATGTTAGGAAGGTCATGATGGGCTCTCCTTCTAAGCCTTAGTGCACAGCTGATCTAACAAGAGGCCTTGTTTACAGGAAGGGTAACTGGAAAAATACCTTGGTGCATAGTTCTGTCAGATGCCACCGAAGCCCTGTATCAGAAATGAGAGGGATGACACTTTCTAAATAACTAATGATTTCTGAGTGGGACTGCTTCCGGAGAGCATGATAAATATCTAAGAAGTCAATTTGTTGTTTAGGGGTCCAAAAATGTTTGATCAGTAGTTGCCTAGGAAATAAGTACCTAAAAGAAAAAAGAATCACAAAATCATTATGGAAACTATCCTTCAGAGTGAGCTGAGCAAGCATCTAGCAGACATGGATACTGGGAAAAAGGATAGAGACGCTTTTTCTACCTCAGTGCACTTTTTAAAAAATAAGTTTAGCCTAAGGTTTAAAGGTGTGTCAAATGAAGTACAATTTCAAGCAATACTGTTGAAATGGGATCTGAATGGATGCAGTAGTAGGATAGCCTGGCATGTAGCAGTTGGATAAAATGCCTTTTGAATCGAAACAGACAGAGCTGGACATTACATGATACAGACACCCTACCTGTTGCTCAGTCCTTACATATTTGTACTATGAAAAAGGCAACAGATTTTATTTTCAATCAGATCACATGTGATGGCTTTAAAACATCGCCCCAAATTTCCTGGCATTCCTCTTCTGCACAAGTGAGATTTGTGTCCTCTTTTCTTCATCTGGGTGACTCAGTCAGCCAATAGAAGAGAGTAAAAAACAGTTTGAACTCCAAAACAAGGCCATCAAAGGTCCCAGAGACTCTTATTCACTGGAGCACTCCCTCTTGGAGCCCTGACTGCCAGGTAAGAGCTCCTACCATCAGGCAGCCATACGTAGGCTCCATAGTTGACACTTTGTCTTCTGGCTGTCCCCTCTAAGGCACCAGATGTAACAGTAACCTTGGGCCCTCCAGACCACTCCACTCAGCAGCTACCACTGAGGAACCTCTGTCAACACCACATGGGTGAGAAAAATCAGTCAACTTTTAGAGTCATGTCCAAATTCATGTGTCAAAAAATCATGAAAACAATGGTTGCTTTAAGCTATTGTTTTGAGGTTATTTGTTATATAGCAAGAGATAACTGGGACAATATGCAACACGGAATTTTAGAAGTGTCATCTTTTGATATAAAGTAAGAAAAGCAAAGACATCAGAATATGAAATGCACTCCTTTCCTGAAGAAAAACTGTCACAAATTATTAACACATCCCAGGGAGCAAGATGCTGGCTAGGGCTGATGGAGAAGACTATGCTTTTACTTCACACCACCCAGGGTATCAAGAACACCTACTCCTACCACCCTGGTGTATACCAGGAATCAAGGTATTACTGACTGGGCTTATATCAACCATGAGAAAGATTGGAGTAGGAAGTTCATTGATAACTTTTGCCTAGCTTCTGAAATGATAAGTTATTAAGATAATTTTTACTTAAAATATATACTTAAGACTGAGGAGATGCATGTCTGTACTCACATTAGTAAGAAGACCAGGTAGTTGGCAAAGGGTGGAATAGAAATAATACCTAAGAAAAGACACTTGGTGACGTCTTGACGGAACTAAACAGAAATAAAAACAGGTGCAGTTTTAACACAAATTAAACCCATGTAATAGGCAATACCTCCAATCCCACTGTGTCAACTTTTATTACAGCCCGGAAAAAAAGGCCAAGTTTGTTTTATCTACTACTAGCTGGTAAGACCCTTGAGGAGACAACCTCTGGTTTACTTTGTATCCTAAACAATATCCAACATAGGGTCTGACATATCAAATCCCTCAAGTGAATTCTTCCTGAACTGCAGAATTGGCCCTAGATTCTTACTTCGTTTCAAAATTGTTCATCAAGTCACTGGCAAATCCTACATGCTCATGGCCCTATGGTTCCTGACAGATTTTCATATGTTCACAAACAAATTGGTCTCTAGTGCTTACAATCTTCTTCAGAGAGCATGCCAGAACTCCATGGACCTATGCCACAGAGGGCTGCACTTCTAAATAAACACAATTTTGACCAATAATCAAATGGTCTCATTCTCTTCAATATTTTGATCTTACAGAAAAAGGGAAAAGCATGATCAGAAGTGCACATGAAAGAAAGAAAAAGATTTGAGATGCTGGCCAATTGTAATTATCTCACCATGAACTGCGGCATATCTGCCCCTGGCTCGTACCTGTCTCAAATGCTCCATCTCCCGGTATGGAAGTTGATGAAACTTTATATTGTGCTTCCACATATTTGTCTTTATTCTTCTAGCCTTTTTGGCATCAGCCCAAAACATCTGTAATCCTGCCTCATTAAAGTAGAGGACACAGAGTGTGCCGTTATCCAGTTTGAATCTTATCACAACTTTTTATTCTATGTTCACTCACATACACACATACTTGTCCCACCCCAAGCCTAGGTAAAAGCTTTAAACTAGGTCACTTGAAATTCTTGTGAGGTTGACCATCCTTCTTTTCTCTACTATAGTCCTTTCTTCTAGCTATGCTGGGTTTCTGTTCTTCCACTATGGAAAACTCACCCTCATAGAGAGACTCGCAATATGCTACTCAGACTAGTCTCAAACTTGTGGGCTCAAGTGATCTTCCTGCCTATACACATGTGCTACCATGCCCAATTCTCAGATGGAAGTCTTGCTCCATTAGCCCGGTGATTCCCCAGCCAGATATTAAGATTTCCTTTCTGAAACATTTTTATAAATAGTATATTTCAAAAAATTTGATTCTATGAAGTCTTCCACATATTTAGGTTTTCATTTTAAAATTTTATTGATGGTCTATATATATATAATGGTAACATTAATCATAGGCAATTTATCCCTGTACCTGATATACTTTGCATAAGTTTTTTTTTTTTTTTTTTTTTCAGTACTGGAGATCGAACTCAGATCTTGTGCTTGCCAGGCAGGAACTTATGTCACTGAGCTATCTTCCCGGCCCTTGCTTCCTCTTTTTTTCCCATTCTTCTCCTGCCCCTTTAACTCCTCTTCGGCACTATAGCTTTTAAAAAAATGGTTTTATACATCTGAACAAAATTATACCCAGATTGACTTCAAAATAATACAAGAGAAGGCAAGCATATAAATAAGTGGCCCTTACATGATGTGATGTTGGATACATAGAAATTATATTATTCTATTTTTGTGTAGTTTTGAGATTTCCATAACTAAAGGTTTTAAAAGAAACAAAAATGCTCCCAGATTCTTTCCTGATTTGCTCCTAATTATACAACTTGGGGACAGACAAGGCAGTTATTCTTATCTGTATAGATAAGAATAAGTAACTTTTATTCTTATCTTTATAGATAAGAATAGGTAGCTTTTCAAGTTCCTGTAGTAATAATCATTATAATATTCAGAACTGATAATGTGGAAGTTTATTATATAGGGTTATAAGTACAGCGTATAATAATATTAATAGTCAATATTATTGGGTATCTATTATGGATCAGCTCTGTTCTAAGAATTTTACATATATTTATTATTTACAACAATGTGAGGATCCACTGGAGACAGTTCTAGGAAAGCAGATGCACCTTGAGTCCAGACACACAAGTGAAATAAATCAGAAACACATGTGTAAATACTACATTGTTTTCTGATGTGAAAAACCCAAGGTGTACGTAAGGACAGAAAAGTGTAATAGGTATTGTGAAATAGGAACAAAATGTTCAAATAGGGAGGGGAGCTAAGAAGAGGGGAAGGGGAAAGGAAAAAAGGGAAATGTTTAAAAAAGACAGAAAAGAAAATCTAGAAACAAAGCTTCTGTAAATGGACAGAGGAGGAGGGGGTGGAAGGGAGGGGAAGGGAATGGGAGAAAAAATGTTATGTACAGGTACAAATTCTCTATGATGGATGTGATTATTATGCATATCTAAAATGCACCAATAAAATCCAGTTAAAAAAACAAGGTGGATCACCATGTATGCATTAGGTAGGTTCTGTTTTTTATATTATGGATATGAAATCCAAGGGACAGAGATGTTAAGTTAGTTCAGTAACACAGTTACCAAGTGACAAGCTGGCCTTTGAAACAGGTAGTCTGGATCAAGTGAATATATGACATTATGTGTGTAATTGCTTGGTATCTAGCACTTCTCTAATTTTTAAACCAAAACATTCAAAAGTCAAGTTATGTAGTGCTGTCTGTACAACATGAAATGTAAGATACATACGTGAAAATCATCAGGTCACAATTTTTTATGGTATGACAAGTAAATTTCACAGGGTAGGTCTGTGAGGCCATAGATCCTTGCCCTTGTGCAGGACAAGGAACTTTTCTAGCTAAAAGCGTGGTTAAGAACAATACATGGAGAGATGGCTCAGTGGAAAAAGCACTTGCCTGGCAAGCGCAGGGTCGTGAGTTCAATCCCTGGTTCCACCAAAAACAAAACAAGGGAAAACAGAAAAATACAAGGAGGGCCCTGGGAGATAGCTCAGTACTATAAGCACTTGCCTGGCAAGTGCAGGGTCCCGAGTTCAATCTCCTGCACCGCAAAAAAAGAATGAAAGAAAAATACAAGGATATGCCCAGTTCTCCTCCTTCCCCTGTGTTGTCAGAGGGTATCTCTCATAACTTTTTTCTAGGAACGCTGTCAAAAATGGCTAACTTGTAAGAAGTTAGTAGAATGCACAAACACCTGCAAAACAGACTTCCCAGTTCACACCCCCATAGCAGAATGATCTCACTTATTCTAACTCTCTGACACTGCTGAAAACTGATTCGGGGATTTCTATCAGAGCTGCTTTTACCTTTCATGAAGACTGTGTACAGGACATAGAAGCGGGGGAAATGACGACTCAAGAAACGATGGTATTTCCCATTGATCGCTTTTGTCTTGGTCACCACATAAGAGATCAAGCTCTTCATATCTGCCTTTGGAGAAAGGTGAAGCTTTGAAGACCTACAAGGAAGATCAAAAGACTATCTGGGAACCAGTCCTAGAAGCCCTAGCACACCTGGGGGTAAAAAACAAATCTCAGAGAATATACGACTTGAAACTTTAACTCCAAAGAAGATCCTGGGTTCAAGGAAAGAAAAGCAATCAGATCGAAAGGGGCAGATTTGGCAGAAGCCAAGTAGTCAGGAGGAATAATCCTGGAAAGCATGCAGGTCCTGGGGAACTAGGGATTTTAGCAGAACCAGGGATTGAACTCAGACCCTTGCACTTGCCAAGGAAACATTTATTCCACTGAGCCATCTCCCTGACCCAGTCCTGGGCAATCTGCACTGCAAGCTAAGGCCAGAGGCAGGATCTAGACTGAAGCGGTTAAACCAGGGCTGGAAGGGGGATGCTGAAAAAGCTTAGGACATGCGGAAAAGAGCAGACAACAGGCCTCTGGGAGTCCACAGAGCAGGAACAGAGTGCAAATTCTGTGCAGTACGAAAAAAGCCAGGCAAAGGCGTGCAACTCCGAGAATGAAGCAAGCAGAGTTGAGCCACTTGGAGGGCCTGGACGTAAAAAAAAAAGGCTTTAAATGTCTCCAGGTCCCTCACCGAAGGGCTCCCCAAGCAAGACCGGAGCGACCAAGTTGTAGCCTACGCGTGACAATAGGTCCAGGGGCGACAGCCGAACCCCAGAGAGCAGCCCGAGCCCAGAACACCCTGGACAGCGCCATCTTCACAACCAGGGATGGGGAAGAGGGTAGGTCAGCTCCAGGTCAAAGTGTATGTCCCGCACGCATGCGCCTTTCCTGAGCGCGGATTGCTCCTGAGTGCAGGATCCCGCCGGCCGAGTCGGGCGGCAGGATCGGGATTGGACGATGCGACACTTCCGGCCTGCAGACACCGGAAGTGGGCTCTCCGGGAGGCAGCGCAGGCCTCCACCCGAGGCGGCTCTGTGGTCCCGAGGACGCGGTCTCCTTGGGAGGCCTGGTACGCCCCCGTGACTCCCTAGGGCCCCAGGACCTCGGCGGCGCTGCCCTTGACCTTTGCCTGGAGCCGGGTCGCGGAAGCCTGGACGTTGGGTATCGGGTGTCGGGCAACCCGAGGCTCGGCGCCTCTGGAGCGGGCGGCACCGCGGCGGCCCCTAGTGGCGGCGACCGGGCAGGCCGGGAACTGCCCACCTAGCTGGGGGTCTGGCGGCGCGGGGGGGGGGGGGAGGCGTGGGCACACGACTGCTAGGAGCTTTTTCCTTCTTCGGCGTTATTCCGAGCTAAGTGTGTGGGAAAGTGCCCTTCCCTAAATGCCTGCTGAAGACCAAACTTATTTCAACTTCAGTATTGCTTTTCTAAGAGGCTTTCTCTGGCCACCCTTTTTGAAGGGCGGGAGATGTATATAGCTCAGCGACTTGAGCACCTGCCTGGCAAGCACAAAGTCAAGAGTTCGATTCCTGGTAACGCCAAACAATTGCTACCCGCAGAAAGCATATGGACCCTCCACCATATCACTTGTCTTTTTTACAACACTTGTCACCTGTTGTGTTCATACCTTGATTTCTCGTTCTCTCATTTCCCAGAACTAAACAGAGGGCAGCCATGCTGCCCTTGTTCACTGCTCCACCCCCAGCTCTGGGTAACTTCCATACTTGACACATAGTAGGTGCTCGATAAACTTTTTTTTAAATAAATGCTTAAAGCTGAGAAGTACTCCTAGAAATGGTATTTAGCTGCTCCCAAAAGTTAACAGTTCCCTAGGGTGTGTAGGAATATTTAACCTCTGTGGAAGGTGGCAGAGAATCTCATTTGAAAACTGGATCCAGATTCAGATCTTAGGGGCCAGGGAGACAGCTTGGTGCCATAAGCACCTGCCTGGCAAGTGCAAGGTCCTAAGTTCAATCTCTAGTAATCCAAAACCAAAATGTTGACAGATTCAGATCTTAGTGATGCCATTTCCTTTTGCATACAAGACCTTGGACATGCCACTTTAGCTGTGAGTTAATTTCTTCCACACTAGAGTTCACCTGACAGCCAAGTAATAGGAGAACTATGTGCAAAGAGAGAGAAGAATGAAACTTGTGTGCGTGGCCATCAGAGAGGATAGCTGCAGTTTTGGCACTTTGAGGTATGAATTGGTTGGGTTTGACAGGCCAATATGGAATAGGCTGCTCTTCACAAGGCACTGGGACAAAAACATCCGAAGATAAAATAGTTTATCAGTGGCTAATACAGCGTTATGCAACCTTCAGGGACCTTTAAAATTTAATTCCCGAGCATGACTGCAATGCCTGCCAGCATTTCAGAAGCTGAGGCAGGTAGAGTGCTGTGCGTTTGAGGTCAGCCTGGACTACATAGTAAATTCAAGGCCAGCCTGAACTACGGGGTAATGATCCTGTCTCAGAAAACCAAAGAAAACAAAAATTCCATTTTAATTTTGTAAATTTTTTTTTAAACATATAATTTTTATTCTGTAAGTGCCTGCTTAGGCAAGGGCCGGGGCTCCATCCCCTGCACCACATGCTGTGCCAGCCTAGCCTCCGGGTGCACTGAGACAGTGACCAACTCTGGACATGGTCGGGCATTCCTGTAATCCCAGTGCTGGAGAGGCTGAAAAACAGGAGGATCACTACTAGTCCCAGCTGCATAATGAGACCCTATAAAATACATACGAATAAATAAAATTTTTATTCTGGAAATCCAAATAAAATCTGTTCTTTTCTGTTCAGAATTTTTTTTTTTTTTTTTTTTTTTTTTTTTTTTTTTTTTTTTTTTTTTTTTTTTTTTTTTTTTTTTTTTTTTTTTTTTTTTTTTTTTTTTTTTTTTTTTTTTTTTTTTTTTT
>PVKA01042566.1:0-17335 GCA_004027165.1 Ctenomys sociabilis | reverse complement strand
TAACAAACCCAGATGCTTAGTGTTCTTTTGGGCTCTGTACCCCATACGTTCTTGTTTATACTTCCCTGTAAAACTCTGAGCTCTTTCAATTTTACCTTTTTGAGGAGAGCCTTTTAGAGCTCAGCACTTTCCTGAGAGCATCTTTCACATCCTTGTTTCTCAGGCTGTAGATCAGAGGGTTCAGCATGGGAATCACCACAGTGTAGAACACTGTGGTCACCTTGTCAACTGCCACATCACTGCTGGAAGGGGGCTGACAGTAGATGAAGAGGATCGTTCCATGGAAGACAGTGATGGCTGTCAGGTGGGAGGCGCAGGTGGAGAACGCTTTGCGCCTTCCCTCAGCAGAGCGCATCCTCAGGACGGTGATGAGAATGAACAAGTAGGAGGTGAGGATGACCACAATGGTGAAGATCTCACTGAAGTTTACCACAGTGAACAGCACCACCTCATTCATGGTAACATCGGAGCAAGCAAGACTTAAGAGTGGGGGCAGGTCACAGAAGAAGTGGTTGATCACGTTGGACCTGTAGGAAGGGATCTCAAGGGCTAAGCACAGGTGAGCCAGAGAACACACAGATGCATAGAGGTAACAGAAAGAGACCAGTGTCACACAGAGCTTCTGGGACATGACGACTGTGTACAGCATCGGGTTGCAGATGGCTACAAAGCGGTCATAGGCCATCACAGCCAGTAAAAACACATCAGTGACAGCATATGTACAAAACAGATAAAATTGCGCCATGCAGCCCACAAAAGAAATGGTTTTGTCATTGTTGAAGATGTTAGCCAGCATCTTTGGCACGATGACGGAGGAGTAGCAGAAATCTACAAAGGCCAAGTGACTGAGGAAGAAGTACATGGGGGTGTGCAGTGGGCGGCTGACCTGAATCAGTGCCATCATGCCCAGGTTGGCCAAGACAGTGATGCTATAGATGAGCAGGAACACGAGGAAGAGGACAAGTCTCAGCTCAGAGGCATCTGATAGTCCGAGGAGAATGAACTCCATCACCACGGTGCAGTTCTCCTCCGCCATCTTTACCATCAATCTGGTCAGCAAAAACAAATGAGAAACTTTATGTCATTTCTGGGAACAAGAGAGAAACAAAGCAGGCACATTTCAACATCAGTATATAAAATTGATTACAAAAATACACATGCATGGAATGTAACATACACAAGTATCAAATTTTGAAAATGCTGAACAAATATCAGAATAATTCAGATACAGATGTCAATTGGTCCCCCAGGTGACAATTAATTTAAACATCAGTAACAATCTTAAATGTTCCCGATTCATTTACTACTACAGCACAATAGCGGTACCTCTTAAACCAGGTAATATAGTGGATATTGACACAGAGATATTGACTTCTTTAACTGTACATAGAATTTAAATTTTATTCAATAAAGAACTTAGTTTGTTATGCCCAAGTAGTGTGACAGCCACTATGATTCTGTTTCATAAACACTATCTTGCTGTTGTTGTTATTCCATTTATTTAGAACATAACTTGGCTACAGATGAATTCTCTACAATTCTATTGTTGGGGATTATGAAAAATTTCTTTGATTTTAATGGCTTATGAAGATTATAAGACTGAATTGTTCATGATAGAAAAGAAATTAAAGCATGTGCTGGCATACATAGTAATTTTCATTTATTCACTCAATAAATTTATTTAATTTACTACCACTGTATTACTACCACCCCATAGTGGCAATTAGAAGGGCCTGTAATGACTCAGAAAAATGGAATATTTATATGCAGTTTGTAAAATGAATTAAATAACAAGTTTTAAACCAGGACAATATGCATATTTTTCATTGCACATCTTATTATTAAATATATTGTGATAAATTTGTTTATATTGTGTAAATGTGAATAACTGCAATCCAAGATACAGTATTATTTGTGATTTTAATGACAAAAATACTAATAAAGTCTAGAAGATTTATTAAGCCACGATTCATACTAATTGGGGAAAAATTGTTATGTACATTTAGATAATTTTTTTAAGTGATTGGTTTTACAAAGAGGATCCCAGTAGGTTGCAGGACTCATACATAAAGGGACACATAAGAGTGTGTGGTCGTGAACTTAATTTGACTATCACACTGACATAAAAATACTTTGTCCATTGTTTTTTTAATCTTTCACTTATTGATTTAGTATAGGATCTTACTATGCAGCTTGGACTCATAGCGTTTCTCCTGTCTCAGCATTCCCAGTGCTGGGATTATAGGTGGGTACCACCAAGAAGGGTTTCAGTGTGGGGCTCAGTGTGGGGCTGGCACAGCATGAGGTACAGAGGATCAAATCCAGGTACTTGTGCTTGGTAGACAGGCTTTTAAACTGCTAAACCCTTTCCACACTTTTTGAAAAAGGGCTAAGTCACAAATTTCTAAATTCTGTCAGATAGATCTGACAACCACTCCTATTCAATATAGTTCTGGAATTATCTAGAGGATTAGACAAGAGAGAAATAAAAGGAATAAGAATAGATAGAGAAGAAGTTAAATTATTATAATTTTCAGATTACATGATATTGTCCTTGGAAGACCCAAAAATCTCCACCAAAAAGCTCCTAGAATTAATAAAATTCAGTAGCCTATCAGGTTACAAATTCAACATCCAAAAATCAATAGAGTTGCTCTATACAGATAAAAATACACTGAATCAGAAAATAAAGAAACAATATAGTACACAATAGCATCCAAAAATGAGATACCTCGAAATTAATCTACTAAGGAACTAAAAATCTTCAATATGAAAGTTATAGTACTCTGAAAAAAAAAAAAAGAAATTAAAGAGGACCTCAGAAAATGGAAAGATGTCCCTTCTCTTGGATAGGAACAAACAGCATTGGGAAAATGACCACACTTCCAACATTCCTATGCAGATTTAATGCAATCCCTCTTAGAATACTGCCAACATACCTCACAAATCTAAAGAAAACATTTGTAAAATTTGGAACTAGAAAACTTCTAGAATAGCAAAGACAATCGTGCACAACAAAATCAAGGAAGAAGTCATTACAATTCCTGACTTGAGTTTATACTACAAAGCTACTGTGATAAAATCAGCCTGCCACTGTCAGAAAAACAGACCCTATAGAAGAGATTAAAAGATGAAGATATGACCTCAAACACACTTAGCCATCTTATCTTTGACAAAGGAGTCAATTATGTTCACTAGAAGAAAGAAAGGCTCTTTAACAAATGGTGCTGGAAAAATTGGCCATCCACGTGCTGAAAACTAAAACCATTGACAAGCATGAAACGAAAATAAAAATGGATCAAAGATGTGAACATTAAAACAGAAACACTAAGTCTCTTGGAATAGAAAGTAGTTGGCAATCTTGAAGTTATCGGGATAGGCAAACTGTTCATGAACAAAAATCAAATTGCACAGTAGATACTTCAAATGATTAACAAAAGGAAAGGCCTTTAAGGGCCTTTCTGTTATGCTCTGGCTATTTATAAGAGGTTCATATGAAGCCAACATGAAGTTATCAGTCAAATGATAATTTTCTAACAAACAGATATAATATGTATATTATGTAAATTTAGAGATTTTTGCCTAAAAGGGAGATTTCATTATGACTGTTATTCTACATTAGTATATATAACTATTGATGTCAAATGATCTCTAAAATTATAACTGTTGTTAACATTTTATAGCTAATTAACTACTAGAACATCAGTAATGGGTATAAGAAACACCTCCCTAGTTACACTTTCTATTTTAAAGTGCTTAGTGCTCTGATAAACTTTTAATAATTAAGTGTGTTTCTCCCAACTAAGTATACTAATGTAATCCTAGATTTTCCTATAGAAACAATTGTTAATAATTGCTATTTTATATCTTTTTTTTTTTTTTCTTCAGAACCAGGGATTGAACTCGGGGCCTATGCACTGGCCAGGCAGAGAAGTGATTATTCCACTGAGCCATCTCCCCTGCCCCTGTATCCTTAGCCATTCCTGATATTCATGCCAAACTTAAAAGATAGATTTTTGGCTCTAAAACCCCAGAGGCAGACTTACTTAATCTAAGTTTCCATATCTTCAATAATAGAGACAATAATTAATTATACCTAAGTGCCAAATTTTGGCTATGACATTTGGGATTCTCATCAAAACAGGAACTTGGCAAGGTATTGCTGAGCCTAAACAATGCTACCACCCATATTCCTCTTGAATCACCTTTCAAGTGTAGCAAAGAAGGACACTGGTCATCAGGTTGCCCCCTAGAGCTACTGCTAGAACATGGTTTCATCTGTAAGCTCAAAGGTCACTGAAAATGCAAATGCCCTGTCCTCAATTCCCTACACTTACAGGAAAACTCACTATAACTTGATCCATCATTACGTGATCTGCTTGGTCTTTCCACTTTAGACAAACAATGGGGTCTGGGGTTCATAGCCCCCATTGAGGTATCTTTGCCAGAGATCCACGTCTTGCAGGATATCCAAGATAAATAAGTCTTTTCTTGCTCACAGAGATTACATAGTTTTTTTTTTGTTTTGTTTTCTTTTGTTTTTTTTTGTTTTTTTTTTAGTTTTCCAGACACTGTATTAGGTCGTCAGTGCCATAGTGAGTGTGGATGACCAACCGGCATAACTCCACAGGCCAGAGAATCACTATGCATGCCCACTTCACAGTGAAACAACAAATTTATCTGATAAGAAAATTGGAAATGGCTTATTATACTCTTCATGTCATATTATATGATGTACTTTATTCTTATAATTGTTTCTTTCTTTCTTTCTTTTTTTTTTTTTTTTTTTTTTTTTTTTTTTTTTTTTTTGGTGGAACTGGGATTGAACTCAGGCCCTTGCACTTGCCAGGGAAGAACTTATTCTTCCCTGAGCCATCTTCCCAGCCTCAATTCTTTCAGTGTTGATGAACAGGGTTCTTCACCAGCACAGAGGCATTGGATCTACACCACGTCTTGTCCAACGGAAGGACATCCTTATAAGAAAGTGATGGAGTCCTGATTCTAATCCTAACCAGAGGAAGGGGATATGCTTATCTTCCCTGAAGTAGCCACATCTGTCCTGTGGATACCAGAGAGACTGGTCAGGCCTCAACATGGACCCAGCATGTACAGAGGGCCCAGTACATCTGATTTCTATTGTGACTCATCTCAAAATTCATCTAAAGAGAGGTCACCAAGCATTGCCAAGAAACACCTTGACAATAGGACCTCCCACTTGAGGACTTGCCCTGTGCACATGACACAGGAGGCCACATAGGCTCTGGAGATACAGGGCATGATAGTTACTCCAAGTTATTTGTGGCCATGCTTATGGTATTCTCATGCCAGGAGTGTAGGAGTGTCCTATTTATACAGAAGGCCATTGTCTCTTCTGCCTCCAACTCAGTGGTCAAGTGGGAAAGAGTCTACTGGGCTTGGGGGTCATGCATTAAGAGGCAAAGAAAATGCTTTTTCTGAAAAAGTTGGATAAATATACACGTCTTAGTGGAAAGATCCCTCTCTGTTTTATGGTAAACACCACAGAAGCCAGTGGGCCTTTGGATTGGCACTTTAATTCAGAGCCAGAGAGTGCAGAGCCATGGCACTCCTTGGACCTCCACTATTTAGGAACTAATATGGTTGGGATTATCTGATGGGCTTCAGGCACTTTTTCCTGGTGATTTTACAATTTTTTTTTCTTCCATTTGCCTCCCAGAGATCTTCAGCCTTGCACATCTCTAGCTGGGGGAGGCTTTGTATCCTTATAACCCTGGCTTTTTTAGGCTTCTTCACAAGGATAGCCTTTTCTCCAAAACATCCTTATGACTTTGAAGTTACTGATTGGTCACTTACCAGTAATAAGGAGTTTAATTCCTTATGATTTCAAGGATGGGTATCTCCAGTGCTTGACACCCAGGAGTACCAAGGAGTGATACATCTACAGCAGAACCTTTGGTGCCTTAGAGAAGGCATGAGTAAAGTGTGGCTTTATGTCCATGTGGGCTCTCAGGTTTAACTGAAATTTTCCTGCCTTGGCATGTGGTAGATCTCTCCACATATTGATACATGATCAAGAACCTGATACTACCCTTCAGTTTAACAGACTGGACTCCTTGTTTTATAATGTAAAGTGTTTGGGATATACGTTCACTAATTGTATATCCTGGCTGCACCTGGGCATTGCTGTTTCACTGCTGAACATACCCCTGTATTGTCACCCCTATCACCCTAAAAGAACCCTGGTATGAAAACTCTGCTCTGTATGTATTATCAAAATTAGATAAGGCTCTTTCCATATTCAAGCACTTTATGGGACTGTTGGTTTTAGGTATAAGTGCTGTGATTGGAATCCCAGAGGCAATGCCTGCATTGGCCAGTGTCATTGTTCAAGAAGTACACACTGCCCAATTTGTAAATGATTTAGCACATACTGTATCCTTAGCCCTTATAGCTGAAGAACATATACACCAAAATCTAGAGTACAAGGTGGATGGCTTGGGAGAAGCTCTGTTGTATTTAGAACAGGAAGTACAAGCCTTGCAACTCAGCCTGAACCTGTGCTGTCATGGGGCTTATTGAGTCATAAAAATACTAATAGTGTTTGGAAAGGATATCATGTATAACACATGCTTTGTATAATAATGCCAGTTATGAATGGGAAAGGATCCAGGCCCAAAGTATGGGAGTTTGGAACCGTTCTAACGTGGGTGTTTTTCACCAATTTTATTGTGAAATAAATAGCAATGAGACAGTTTCAAAACAGGTTAGTGGGACAGTTGCAATAATTAATACATTGCATGTTATTGTCTTCATAGTAGTTATTCATAGTACAAGATATGGACATGATATTTTGTCTAAATACTATTAGTATAAATCTTTCTTCTCATTGAATTAAGAGAAAGTTGCTGTATATCTATCTTAATTTTATATATATATATATATATATATATATATATATATATATATATATATATATATATAATTACAAAATGGTCCTTCATTTATATCCCCCTTTTTTGTTTAGTTTTGTCAGAGATGGGTATTTCATGGACATTTAAATATTGCAAGTGCGTGAATTCTGCAAAAATAATACAATATAGTCCAGTAGTGCATATAGTAGTGGGTTATCCGTTGGACTGGCAGTGTCAGAAGTTGTTGATTTGAGCATTTTACAGATGAGCATATTAATATGCCTTTACTTTTTATACCTCACTTTTATACTTTTTCTCTGGATGGTTAAAGCGAGGAAAAAGCAAGACAAGAAATATAACTCTTGTATCTGATGTGAGTTTTGGTCTAACTCAATTACATAAAGTATGGGTATAATTTCTTCTCATGGTCCCATTACTGATGCTTCCTCTTTGGCATTAAACACTGTTAGAAAGGTTCAAAAAATATTTTCCCTGCATGGCTAACAGCCTTGGATTTGGTCTTAGATCTTTCAAGGTGTCTTATCACTGTTTCTACTTTGCATTTTGTGCCAGGAGTCATTGAATGGACCTGAGGGAAGCTGCATAATCTCTGTTTCCTTCCATAAACAACAATTAAAAGATAAAAGAGGGGGAGATGTTGGAGGCCATGTGGAAATGCTTCACCTTGACCTTGCTGAAGAAGCAGGCTGATGGAGAAACAAAATGTGTCAATGTGCCCAGTTTCCTTATCTTACAGCTTAGGCAATGGACCCAAAAGTGGACTCAGTGTCTCTTCTGTTTATCAGCTTGGTCCTGGGAAACTATTCCAGCCCTAAAAAAATAATGAATTTGAAATTTTACTAAGAAAAATATTAGGCACAGTATCAAGATGTTTTCTGTATATAAGCTTAAGCAAATGAACACATTGCTGGCATAGCAATGCATACCTCCTGACCCTGACTTCATCCTCTGCATTCTGTCCTCCTTCGGCCGTGATCATCTCTGCAAGGGCTGGACTCCTGCAAGTAATGAAGAAACTACACCTCTTGAAAATTCAATAAGTCAGGGCTGTAACACAAATCCTAATTTTCATGGGCTGAGCCCAATTCTTTTCTTCCATTTGTGTAGATGCAAAAATATTTTATATAATTGATAGATTTAGAAAATCATAATGTTATTGAACTGCAGAAGATTGATGGAATAGATGACCAGAAGTAAATGAGATATCATTTAAGCACAAGGCAAAAGCTGTAAAAATGGACATTTCGTCAAGAGCCAAGATACATTCGGTAACCATGAATAGCAGATAGAAATTCACTTATAAATGACAGGAAGTGTTTCAATTACAGGGGATTGAAAAGTTAACATGCAGAACAATTAGATAAAATGAGAGAAGAGACATTTCCACAATGCTTCTATTCAACATAATGTTCTAAAAATTCCTTAAGTATATATGTATATATAATTATATATTTATAAATATGTGAAAGAATCTCAGAGATAAGCCCTATAATAATTACATGTATGATAAATACCTTCAGTGTTTGCAAATCAATAATTGCAAAATATTTGTGAAAGTATTATTGTTATTTTCTTTATGAAATAACACATAACCCCAGGTTCAAGCACTACAAATTACAATAGCAAAAAGAAAAAAAGAAAAAATGAATATGCACAATGAATATAATAAAACAGTAAACACATACACACAGACCAATTTTCCATGTAATTTACTAATAATGCATTCATTATAAGATCACAAATATTCTATTTGAAAAGACCCAGTTTCCATCTTCGATATTGAAATAGTGGGACTATTGTGCATTCTTTTTTTAGGGAAATGTATGTTTTTTATTGATTGATTGATTGATTGATTGATTGATTGATTGATTTGGTACAGGGTCTTGCTAGCTAGCTTGGACTCCTAGCGATCTTCCTGTTTTAGCCTCCCCAGAGCTGGGATTACAGGTGTGCACCACTATGGCCGGAGTCTGGATGGCCCAGCCTGCCATGGAGGTGGATCTGGGGCAGCGTGTGGTGCCACGGATGGAATCTTAGTCCCTTTGTTTGTCTAAGCTTGTGCGTGCAGATGCTTTAGACTGCTGAGCTGTCTGAACAGCCCCTTAATTTATTTTAGTTTGAGAAAATACAACTTACTTTTTGTCCAATTTTTCTTCACGTATTTAGCATGGCATCTACAGGGTCTCACTACACAAATCAGACTTATTTTCAGGCTCCTACGTGCTAGGATTACAGGCTTATGCCACCTCACCAAGTCTCAATTCCTGTCTCAGTGCTCCCCTGGAATGAGCCTGACATGGCAAGGATCAAACCCTGGTCCCTCCCTCTGCATAAGCACACACTTTAATTTGTTGACCTATCTAGTAGACCTTCTTGTCCATTTTTTTGTATAAAATTAGAATAGCGGTTTTTGTCTAAAATTAGCAAAACATAGTATTTTTCTGTACTCAAGTAAAGCTTTTCTAGAACTGTGATACTTCAATTTTCTGAGTGCCTATTTATAAACTAATATGCCACTATGAGTTTATATTAATAACTGATTAAAGATGAACATAGGAAATCATTAAGAAAAATGTCCATAGGGCTTGCATTCATGATACTGCAGTTTAGTAATGTTATGAGCCGAGAGAGGTCTTCAAAATTCCATTACAGATATGAAATAAAGTATTCAGTTCTTAAAACAGTAATTGTGAATAATTTTAATGACATGAAAATGTCATAAAGACCAGAATTAAGTAACCTACATATTGAAATATTTTTGAAATAAAAGAATAGATCACTTATAGTATTAGTTTCTGTTAGTTAATTGGAAAGAAAATTTTGTACTCATATTTGTTTGCCCATTTCTTGTTCTCTAGTAACTAGTTTAAAGATAGAGATGTATACTATGTATTAGCAGTATGGTTATTATTATGCTGTTTTAAAATGTTTATTTTTTCCAAAAATAAAAGTAAAATCATTACTAAAAGGATGCTTAAAAATAAAAATTGAGGGCCAGTGAGATAATTCAACAGACTAAAATGCATGCTTAGGCAAGCTCAGGGACCAGGGTTCAATCCCTGCTGCAAGGGAGGCATTGATGACTAAAGAGTTTTTCAGTGCTCTGACAGGGGAGATCAGGACATCTGGAGACCACAACACACAGGACTGCACCTCTCTGTCCCACCTTCACCCAACACACACAGCGTTATCTGCATTTTAATGTCAACAACAGGACACTTGAGAAGCCTGCTCAAGAGAGAGCTTTCAATGTGTTTTGTACAAAGCCAAAGCAATCCGCCGCCTTTCTGCTGCAGAGGTGTTTCACATACCTGGCTTCCACCAAGAGCAGTCTCAGCCTTTTCCTGCCTCCCTCAGCATCTGGGGGGCTTTCAGAAGAATCATCATACAGGCTTCACCGGGATGATGGAAGGTGCCAATGTGAGCTCTGTGTGAAAGGACAGACCCCGAGTCCTTGTGCACGCGCTCTTTGCCCTATCACACTAACAGCTGTCCCAAGAGGTGGTTTCTAATGGTTTCCACTTCCCATGGAGGCTCTGCCTTGCCCTTTGTGGGGAAGGACAAGGCAGATGACTCTTAATTTTCTTAATGACTCTTCAAAGCACAAAAATTTTTACACATTATCTCATTTGAGGAATCATAAATGGATTGTTTTTAAATATTATCATTACTTATTACCTTCAAAAATCCTCCTGCTATTAATTGAAACTGTAATAATCTTGACCTATAAGAAAAATTTATATTCCCAATGCCCAGAAAATATTACTCATATCAAACACTTCCTCCTCCAAAAGAAATAAAAAAAAATCTAAACAACTGGCCCATGGAGCAAACATCACACAGTTCTGCTGTTTCTGAAGCTATGGTAGTGGGAATTGCTATAGATTTTATATTTGTGAGCTTGTCTCTGGAGTTTGTGTTCCCTGAGTATCTAAAGCAATCATTGTCCCTACGGGATTGACAAAAGATACAGGGAGAACCATTCTCTCCTCTATTAAAGCTATTATTACCAATGTACGATAAAACCTGGGGAAAAACAAATGTGAGTTACACAGAATCATCAGCTAACACAGTTTATTCAGATTTTATCATGAGTTACATAAAATGCTGTACCCAGGCATTGCCTCTGTGAAGCAATAC
Organism: Ctenomys sociabilis; assembly: GCA_004027165.1. Taxonomy (NCBI): domain Eukaryota; kingdom Metazoa; phylum Chordata; class Mammalia; order Rodentia; family Ctenomyidae; genus Ctenomys; species Ctenomys sociabilis. The sequence continues at coordinate 6,284 of PVKA01042566.1, read as the reverse complement.
TTTCCTTGCCATTGTGAATTCTACGAAGAGCTCTTGGAAGGGTTTTTCTGCACACAAAACATCCTTCTTGTGAGGGCTATGATCCGAGGCTTCATCATCAGTGCCCTCAGTCCTAGAAAGGAGAAAGCACAATGAACCTCTTTTATAAAAAATAATCATCATTGCCCAGCTTTGCTGAACACTTTTTATGTGTTTTGTTTTCTTTTTTTGATACAGGGTCTCACTAAGCAGTTTGGACTTAGAAGAATCCTCCTGGCAGCCTCCCCAGCACTTGGGTTAGAGGAGTGCACCACCACACCCTGTTGCAGGCTCCCCGGGTACCTAGGTTCCTCAGCTGGCATTGCATGCAGTACCGGAATGGAACTTGGAAACTTGAGCTTGCTAGGCAGTGCTTATGCCACCAATCTATCTCCCAAGCCCCTTTACTGAACACTTTCAGTATAGCATCTGTTATTCCAAGCATAACTAATATGAGCACATACATTCATTATAAAACACACATGATGTTGGTAGTTTTACATTGCTTTTATGAATGAGATGCCTGAGGCTCAGAGATGTGTAATTTGCCCAGCACCACACACAGAGACCCTGGGAGGTAAAAGAGTGTCTTGGAATGCTGTCATTCAATCTGCACCGCCATTGGACTGTGGGCAGACCACAGCATCTGGGTACCAGGAGGGCAGACTCCCCAAGCAGAGCTCAGGGACATTAAACCGTGATGTACCGACTCTCATGATTATTTTACAGTTCACTTGTTGACAACACTGTGATGTAGACATGAATTAATATAGTACCAACCATTCTCTTCCTGCACCTAGAAATTACAAACACACTAATAACTTCATGAATGTAACCAAGACAGCCAATTTTTTTTAAATTTAATTTTTAAATTTTTAAAATTATTTACATATTTATTTACCTGTTTATTTGGCACAGGGTATTACTACAACACAGCTCAGATGTGCAATGATGCTACTGTTTCAATCTTCTCAGTGCTGGGATTACAGATGGGCACCACCACGTCTGGTTTCCATGGCCACCACATGAGGTACCTGGGATCTAACACGGATCCTCACGCTTGGCAGGCAGGCACTTAGGCCACTGAGCTATGTCCCCAACCTCTTTATTTTCAACCTATTGACATAGATGTGGTTTTCTAACATTGATCTATGTAAGAATTCTCAGAATTTGAGAAATCTGCATTCTAAGAAAAGCTTTTTCTTTCATTATTGAAATTAAAAAAAAAAAAATCATCACGTCTGTTCGCAGATACTCTCTGTGAATTTTCCTGATAAGAAAAAAAGAAAAACAAAAAACAGTGTACAAAACCTGAAACACATAGACTGGAATTTTGTTTTATCATGATAATATCATGTACAATCTCATGATTTCTCTAGTGTACGTGCATTTCCTCTTCTGCAAAAGAATGGCGTTTGATAGGTGCTCTACCAATGGAGTGGTAGCTTATAGTCAGACATAAAAGACATTGGTAAAGACATTTGCTTAATTCCTCTTCACTGTGTTGTTAGAGCTCCATCAAACAGTCATCATAAAATTCAGGGGAGACTCCTGGGAACAAAGCTCAGAGAACCTCAATAAAGACACCCCTGGCTGAGCTGCCTGTCATCAGAGAGTCAGCCTCCTCATAGGAAAGCTCCTGGGTTTTCCTATTTGTAAGAGATGTGTTTTATTTATGATTATTTTAAAAAATTTGATTGGAATATACTTTATTGTCATTATGCATAAATCACGTAACGTAAATGTGAAAGTTTTAAAATTGCTGTACATGTCATGTTGACTTCATACTCTACCCAGGTCTATATTTGAGGAATAGTGTGGGGTTTGACACCATGTACATATTGATTAATGGTCAAAAGTGGAAAAATACTATATCCATCACTTTAAGCCTTCATCCTTTCTTTGTAGAGAGTACATTCAAACTTTGTTCTTCTCCTTTTAAATAAATGCATGTTTTATTGCTAAAGTTACTCATTTTGTTCAGCAAAGGATCACCAAAATATTCTACCTGAGTATGGTATGCATTTTCCTATCTGTTCTTTATTACAAGACTCTATTTTTCCCATATCTTATAGTCATTATTATACTCTCACCTTCTATGAAATGAACTTTTAAATTTCTCACCAAAGATGGAGTTTATCAGGTGTTGTTTTGTTTTTCTGAGTTGCTTATTTTAGTATATATCATTTTTCCTAGTCTAGCCATATTACAATTTGAAGAGTTTAATATATATTTGAGCACAGAAGATAGTGGCATAACAGAAATGTGTTGATGTGGTTAACCGGGGATGTTTAATTTTGTAATTGGTTCAACTTGATTGTGTTAAGCATGGTAACTATAAATGGAACAATGATAGATATGATTATATAGATATGATAAGGGCCAGCCAAGTAACTCAGCAGATTAAAGCACCTGCACACAGCGGAGGGTTGGGGGTTCCATTCGGGCCTGCTTGTGCAGCCCCATGGGGTGCTGAGAGGGCCATAGAGGCTAGTTGTGATTGGGTGTGGATGTAATCCCATTCTCCAAAGGCTGTAAATAGGTGGCTCACTATGAGTCTGAGCTAAAAGTGAGGCCATGGACACACTGTAGACACTTCCCTAAAATACAAAAGAATACTAACTGATAAGACTTTGGTAACCAACTTAGAAGTTTTCACTTTTCCCAGTGAGTGATTTTACTGATAGCATACAAAACTACTCCAACATCTGTTTGTCAAAAAAAGAACATTTTCTGCAAGAGTCAGCTGGATAGCAAAGATTGTCTTGATAAGCTCACAGTTGCCACCATTTGGCAAAAGCCTAATAATGCTCCAGCTGGTGATACTCACGGGCATCTTGTCAAGATTCTAGGACTGCAAAGTCCAGTTTTGCTTGAGCTGCACTCTTTAAGACAAAAGATGTTATAAGCAGTTCACAGTCAAAGGATGCAGAAACAGAAACCATGGTTTGATTGGAAGAGTTTCAAAGGGGCGTGGAAGCAGAGCAGTGGAAGTTTTGTACAGTATCGTTTCCAATGTACACACTTAGTAAGCAAATCCTAGTGACAGACATGATTTCAGTGCTCTTGACTGTCGAAAACAATGAAACTGACCTAATTTTTAATGCATTATCTTTTAATTTTTGATAAGCACTGAATATGGCAAATTACATATAAGAAAAATGAAGTTTAAAATTTCACTGCTCTAAGTATTATACCATAATTTCACAGAGTATGTCTTGACCATGTTTTGACCAGATATTCTCATTAATGTCATAATGAAGTGTTTAAATAGTGTTGATGCTAAATCCTCTTGACCTTTAGTGTTAAGTGCTATTTTACTAGAAATACACAAACTAATTGAAGTGAAATCCAAACCCATGTTTCTCATAAACAAAATTATGGTAAAATTTTATTTTTATTATATTTTATTAATTCCATGTTTGTCTTAATGAGTAATATGCTTACTATGTTATAAGTGTGACTTAGACTAAAAGCTAAACAATTAAAACTTATTTCAAAGTATGATAAAAATAAAATGAATATATGAGTATAATTAAAGTATAATATTCCATAGAGGAAATGAAGTTGCAAAGTGACCAAGAGGGGGAGGCATGAAAACTTAAATATTAGAAGTGCTCACATTTGTATATATTTAACTAATTAAATTATGCAATGGAAAACCTCTCCTTACAATTTGAATCCACTGTAGAATACAGTAGATGTTGAATTATAGTCTTTAGTATGCAAGTTTTCATTACTATTTGAAAGAAGCATGGTCAGTTTGAAGAGGACTAATGTAAGCCACATGATGTTGTGATAGAATCTTCCATAGGGAATCTGAAGTGACACCAAGTGACAGTGCATGTAAGACTGCTGGCTGATGAGTGGCCGGAATCTTAAAGGATGTCCTTCATTCTGCCAACAATCTTCAGCTTTGTTCAGATTACTAAACTGGGTTGCTTTTGGGCCATTGAGATTAAAAGCTAGAAACTTATACCACAAACACCTCCAAGCAGGACTGAAAAAAATGAAAAGTGTGTACTGAGAGATTATCCATCAGTAGCTTAATTTAATGTTATGATGCATCATCTCTGAAATCCAATGAAAATTAGTAATTATGTAAGTGTCACAAGTATCATGAAAAACAAAGTGGTAAGCACCCAGACAAATATGAACTAATCCAATAGAAAGCCACTGCTTAATCAGGTATCCAACAACTAAGACAGTCTATATTACATTTTGTATCTTTCAGTATAGACTGATTATTTAATTTTTTTTTTTTTTTTTTTTTTGTCTTTTTGAGACAGGGTCTCACTATGCAGTTCAGGCTGTCCTTAAGCTCACTTTGTAGCTCAGGCTGGTCTCGAACTCACAACAATCCTCCTGCCTCAGCCTCCCGAGTGCTGGGATTACAGGCGTGCGCCACCACGCCCGGCTCTGATTATTTAATTAATATTTCATCTAATAATGTAAATGGAAAAAACAGTTGAACAAGTATCACAGTTTACAAGTAATCAACCCATATAAAATACTCTGCTGTGTCCATATAATTTCACAGTGTTTTTCTCCCTTAGTACACAAACTACATGGAAATTTATCTGTTTCACTGCATTTTAGTCATTTCCATGCTGTATAAAAATATTCAACAAACACAATAGGAAGGAGGACATTTCTTATTTTGCCTCAAATTTTTATTGCTTTGAGTGCTAGATGCAAAATAGTAAGGTTATAGTGCAAGAGAATGGCAGAGGAAAACTGCCTGTCTCCTAGCAATCAAGAAGTGGACAGTGAAAAGTTGAGGAGCTAGATACTCCTCTCGGGGTCAGCCCAAAGTGAGACACTCCATCCAAGTGATCCAACCTCCAGAAAGGATGTTACCTGTGAACTCATGTTGAATATGAATGAATCCACTACAAGCTAAAATGACCTATGACCCAATCACCTCCTAAGCTGTACCCAGACACATGAAGACTTTAGGGGTTACTCTACTTTTAAGTGGTGACAATCATGTGCCAGTCACCACAAAAGTCATGTTCATTGTACAGAAAACTGCATCAAGTTCAACTCTAGTTGTTACCAAACTCTGACAAGTCTCAGCCATGTTGAAAAGTCCAAGTCCAAATTCTCCTTTGAGACTCAAAGTAAGCTCATACCAGGGACCACCTGTTAAAATCAAAATAAAGTTAAACACTCCTGACCTATTCTCACAGGTAAACATTGCCATTCCAAAGGGGAAGAAAAGGGTGACAGAAAGGAAACAGACAAAACTTTGCTGATTTTGCACACACTTTTTTTTTTTTTAAAGATAAAATCTTTTGGTTTGAAACTTATGATGTGCTCCATCACAGATTATCATAAAATTGGATCAGAGCTTCTTTAAAACACATTGAAAGCTAAACATGGCAACAGATTCCATAGTCCCATCAACTCAGGAGGGTAAAGTGGGAAAAACACAAGGTTTAGCTTGGATAACTTGGTGAGAGTGTGGCTCAAAATAAAAGGCATATAATGTAACTTGCCGGTTTGAATCTTTAAATTCAGGGCCAAAAAAAATCCAATAAAACACACAAAGAACATAAAAAATTTAGACCATAGTTCAATCGAACTTCATGCCAAGCAATGTATTCTATAATACATGCACACATATGCACATATAGTTTAATCACATAAGTTCTAATTATTTATTGAAGCTCTTATTTAGTCTTGCATTCTTAACTACCTGCTTTTATTTTATACTATTTTTTCTTGATAAATCTCCTGCTTAGCTGAAAGAATGTGTGAAATTCTGTCCATTTCTTTTCCTAAAATCACATAGTTAAACTATTATGGATTTTATAAGGACATACAAAAATCCACAGTACATTTGCTAAAATCCCTTTTTAGCTATCACTATGAAATTTTTTTTTTTTTGATGCAGGGTCTTACTATGCAGCTGGGACTCCTAGGGATCCTTCTGATTTCTGCATCCCTAGTGCTGGGATTACATGCATATGCCACAACACCTGGACTCCATCCCTGGCTCAGCATGCCTGGGAGGACGCGCGGGAACACCGGTGCAGCATGTGGTGCCAGGGATTGAACTCTGTTCCCTGAGCTTATCTCAGAAAGCCCTTAGTCAGCTGAGCTTTATCGCTGACCTTGATGATGTTTGTTTTTGTCTATTTTAGTAAATTGGAAACTAGTTCACTGAATACTATCAACACTAGTTTTTACCTTACTGAAAACAATTACTATACACTATGCTAACTAATAATGCTTATTATAGGAGAGTCATTCCTATTTTA
>PVKA01042565.1:0-17333 GCA_004027165.1 Ctenomys sociabilis | reverse complement strand
TTTTTTTTTTTTTTTTTTTTGGAGAAACCCAGGCATCAAACTCAAGTCCTTGTGCTTTCCAGGGAAATGCTTATTCCACTGAGCCATCTCCCCTACTCCATTCCTTCATTTCTTGAATTAAGACACTAAGGGAGGTTTTATTCTTGTAAAAATAGCTAATGTATGTGATGAAAGGTGAGAATACGAAATAGAGAACTGTTAAAAGAAAATGAATTCTAAACTAATGGCAATAAAAATGGAGGTAGAAATAGGGAATAGGTTTGAGGCACCTGTCTTAGGAGAATAGTGAGGCAACATGTTCATTCTGAAAACTTCCCAGTGATATTTTATGCATGACAGCACCTCAGTAAGTAAAAACTGATAGATTTTTATGACCTTTATGTACTTGCTTAAAATCACACTGTTACAAATGCTATTAAAATACCCAAAATATTTAACCTCTGAGGAGGTCATCCTTTTTACAATTTTACTTTTTGCATATAGCTTTATGTAAATGATGAAATATGGGCATTGCCCCTTACACAAAAGGAACTCTCAATCGCAATCCCAGTGGATGTCACAACCCATTTATCTTAATCTTTGAATTCAATGGCATAAACATAATTTGCATTGTTCTCAAGAAACTATTTCAGTTAAAAAAATATGCAATCAGCTGCCTTCCTCTGCAGCTTAAGGCGTGTGTGACCAGGGAGACCTTTCCAAAATAAATTTGTGAGAGTGCTTAGATAGTGGATAAGGCCACTCTGCCCAAACTTGAATATATGCATAGAGCTTCTGATAGACATCTTGCCAGAGCTCAGTGTTTCTAGATAAACATGTCTGGTTGTGGATGATTTTAAAACACGTATCTGCTTTCCTGTGTTTCTTCTATTCACCACTATTGTTGAATCCAACTCTAAAATTGGAATTTGTGGCAGAGGAGCAACTTGTTCTCTGTGAAGGGTTATCAAAGCCATAATACACAGTTTTCCTTTTTCCAGAGCTTTTATTGTACTAGTAATCTCATAATTTACTCTGAATTGTGAGAAAAAGGGAAAAAAAGCAACAAGAAGAGTGAGTTTGGTTGTGAAACATGCAAATGTTATGTCATAACTACAGGATTTCTCATCGGAAAATCTCTTTCCAGTTATGAGAAAAAATATTGCTTAGAAAAATCAGAAGGAATGGGGACCCTTCCTCCCTCCTCTCACATTTTCTTTACCAAACAACTCCCAAGTCACAGTGAATCATCAGAGTGGAATTCACACATAGCCTAAACTGAGTGGGTTAAACTATAAAGTGCCAGATACAAACGCTGAGATTAAAGCACATTTCCTAGAAGGCAACCAAAACCTTCCCCCTCACGTTTCCCAAACCCTGGTTTGTGTCTTGTCACCTATACTTTAAACAGAGCATTAGCCTTCATAGATATAAATAGCAAAATGCGTAGATTAAGCAAAAGAATTAGTTGGGAAAAGTCAAAAAGATTCTGTGACCATGAAGCCAATAATGAAAATGAAAATCTTAATAATTATACATATTGAATTTGGGATGGGAAGATTACTCCAATTCTATTTATTTATTTATTATTTAATTTATTTTTTGACCAAGAATCAAATTCAAGGCCTTGCCCTTACCAGGCCGGCACTGTACCACCAAGCTACATCCCAGCCTCATTCCTTCAATCTTGTTAAAAAAGAATTGAAACATGTTTCTATCAACATGATTTGAATAGGGTTCCAAAGTCATATGGTTGAGTCTACTGTTTCACCAATGTCTGTGTTATCTAGACTGGAGGGAAAATCTTTAAGTTTACATCTGGCAAAAATATCACAAATCCTCTGGAGGTCTGTATTAAGGGACCCATCCAACTAGCAGGTGTCTCAATATTTGCATGAAGTAGCACTTAATGCCAAATGTTTTATGTTAAGAGAACATGTATGTAAATTCCAAACACATAGTGTAATTTGTTGATTGCTTGATAATTGCTTCATTTTTAGACATGTGTTTCTTGTTAAAATGTGACAATGTATATAATAGAACATTTACAAAATACAAATATGTGTCAACATGCAGAAAAACATGAAAATCACCTCTATGTTACTGTTCATTGTTATATTTTAAAAGCATAATCTGTATGTGGCTTTACAAAATTAGATTCAGTACTGTAACCTCTAAATACAAGTGTTTTAAAATAGTGGTGGGAGAGAGGCTGTTAAATAGAGTAACATGTTTACTTGTGAATACATATGTTTAGTTATACATTGCATATGAACAAGCATGTTTATTCACACATTACATGTAAATAAACCTCTAAAAGAGGGGGTGGGTGGGGAAGATTTACATCAACAGTAAATATTTGTAGAATGGGGGGAAATTAATAAAAAAAGATTATGCAGGACCAGAAAAAATAACTGACTTTATATAATTAGATCGTTTAAATACTCTTGAGCATTTCAATACATCTATATTTTTCCTTTGATCCAAATTTATTTTATCATAACTATTTGGAACTTTTTTGAGTTGAGCTCCTATAGTTAAAAGCCTCCAATTGGAGTGTTTAGGCAAAGTAGTAAATAGAGATTTGCAAGACTGGTTTAATTAATGAATGCAAATATCTACGTTTCAGCAAACTGTGGCGCATTGGTGACCTAGGTTTGCAACATCGAGAACACGACACAAAGCAAGAGCATGTTAGAAGCCATGTCAAAGTAGTATTCTCTGTTAAAATTGAAAAGATTCTTCTTCAGATAACCCACTGTTATTGTGGACTACTGGACTGTGTTTGATTATTTCATTAAGTTCAGGCATCTATAATAATTGAATGACAATGGAATACCCATCTTTGACAGGACTAAACAAAAAATGAAAAAAAGGGGGATACAAAGGAAGAACCATTCTGTGTTTATATAAACAGTACAGTTAGGACAAATATGCAGTACTTCTGCATAATGCTATGTGAAAGATTTGCACTAATAGTGTTTGGACAGGATATTATGTCAGCTTCTTGTACTATGGACAACCACTAGGAAGATAACAAGGCAAAAGGTATTAATTATTGAAACTGTACTATAATTCAGCTTTAAAAAATAAGATAAGTATACATCTATATTCTCTCAATTCATTGATTAGAGACATCTGCTCTAATGGTGTTTGCAAGTACAATATCAAGAATGAACCTTGTACAACAAAAAATCACTGCAAAAATAATATGCAATGTATTAATTATTGAATCTGCCCTGCTAATTTGATTTGAAACTGTCTCATTGCTATTTGTTCTTCAATAAAATATAATAAAATAAAATAAAAATTCTGAACTTAGAAAAAAAGATTCAAGCAGAAAATAGAAATGGGATTTTTTTTTTTGTCCCAAAAATTGACCATAGGGCCTTTGCATTGAATATTGTCCCCAGCTCTTATTTATTTACTTATTTATTTGTTTGTTTGTTTGTTTTGAGACAGGGTCTTTCTAAGTCACTAGAAGACTAAGTTTCCCAAGCTGGGCTCAAACATCTGAGTTCTTCCTCAGTTTCCTAAAAGGCTGGGGTGCGTGCGTGTGTGTGTGTGTGTGTGTGTGTGTGTGTGTGTTTTGTTTTGTTTTAGAGTGATCCTCTGGGTGTGAAGAGATCAAGGTAGTGTGAAAGCATAAAGCATACTGTTCAGTGCATTACCTGATACAACTCAGCAATAATTGTTGGAAAGAAAAAAGAAAATGACTCAGGAAGCACCCTTTCCTGTCCCCAATGCACAGGTACTTTAGTGATACAAAATTCAGTTGAATGTAACAATCTTACATTCAAGACAGCAGTGCATAAATAAGATCAGATAAAACAGGCAGTACATTGATCTACTTAGTTCATATGAAGAATGGGTGTTCTAGGTTGAGAGGACTGAAGATTTTGGACATACTACCTTATAAATGAATTAAATAGGAAACAAGGAAGAAGTGGTAAGATAGATAGGAAAAAAATAAAGATGACAATGAACTTGGCATTGCATGAATTTCAATAAGAATGGTGATCTAGAAAGCCCTGTTTGTGGTAGGAGCAAGGGTTAGCTAAATTTTAACAGTCCATACAGCTCATGGTAGACATAAATTGAGGTCATCGTGCAATGGTGATGGAGTAGAATTAAAGGCTACTGGATTTAAAGTCAAAAATTATGAATCAGCGCATCAGTTGTGTGTCACATCAATACTGAAATTGTCTAGAATTTGTCATGTAGAGAACAAAAAAGATAATAACACAGAAGTTGATATAATCTGATATGATTTGCAAAACCTGATAGATGATTTTGTCCCTTTGTACACTACTGCCCTACTGTGGATGTTCAGTTTCAGCAGACACATGTGTCTACACAGGACAAATTAACAACCTCTCATCTACTCCATTTGTCATCTATCACTATCATTAAGAATGGCCCATAACTTAATCTTCAGCTGTGCTACACTGGTAAAAAGCTGAGGCCCCGAATTCAAACTGCAAAGGTTCACATTTAGCTATTGTCAATCCAGAATCCTGGGTTGACCCAGAAGAACAGGTAAGTAAACTTTCATGTATCTCCATTTTCTTACTGGTAAAGTGGAAATAGTATTATTTACTTCTATTTCATTTCATAAGATTTTAAAGATTAAATGAGGTGATTTACCTGAAGACCAAAGATCAACAGTATTTTTAGAATCCACAATAGTCTATACTTCTTGTTGTTGAAAGCTTTCATTGTATTATATGCCACATACATGTCCATGTTTGCATCTCTTCAGAATTTCACCCCAAATATTTGTTTCAGTATCTGTCTTTTAAATCATGGGCTCACTTTGGCACCTGGCTACTCATCCTGAACAAATGAGTATTTGCCACGCAGCACCCAATAGAAGTTTGTTGAATAAATTTATGAACAAAAGTTTTTCATGTATATGGTTGTTATTACATAATAGTGATGGGTAAGTGGTGTCTTTTCAAAAAAATTATTTTACAGAAAAAACAAAAACAAATAAGAACAAAGACAGAAGCAAGGTAATATACAACAATACAAATGGTACATAATTTCAAAACAAGAATTGAACATTAACAATTGTTGTTACATGACCTATTATTATTACCAAATTTGTTGCTCAGATTACCAGATATAAGTATTTCAGAGAGATCAAACAATTAAACATAACAATTCTGCATAATAAACATTGATTTTTTTTCTTGTCGTTTTTACTTTTTATTTTCTTTAATTTATTTTTAAGACAATATAGTGCTAATTGATAAGACATTAGGAACAGTACATATTTAAAAGAACAAGATGAAAGTTCTTCAGTCATAGTTTTTATACTGCACATTGCTGTCTTCACTGTAGTTGTTCAAACGATAGATATTATTTCTCCATAACTCCACAAGTTGGTTGTCTGAGCTTGAATTTAAATAGAGTTCCATTTTTATATGGGAACAATATCAAGTATCTTTGAATTTGTTAAATGTATAAAATATTTTCATTTATAAACATTATACACTATTATTATTATATATTTCACAGCTATCTACTTTTCCATCACAAATACATTCTTCAAATACATTGATCATCTAGTGCTGCGAAAGAACTATCCAAAAAATCCTCAGGGTAAAGTAGAATTTGTTTCTTTTCTATCCACAGTTATCCTGGGTCAGGCTGGAGGTGAGCAGAAGTAAGCTGGGCTCAGTCAGGAGGCTCAGTTTCATACAATTGGTCTAGTTTGGCTGTGCCTTCTGCTTTTTATGGCTTGAACTATGCTCTGGTCACGATGTATGCAATCCTAACTGGACTGTGCTCTTTTTAGGGAGATATCAAGACAGGTAAGCAGGCCAGTGACTCAAATACATTTTAAGCTTTGGCTAGTACCAAACTTCCTAACTTTCAATAAAGTCAGATAGCAAGGAATATAATACAAAATTCTCAATAAGTTACTGGCAAGAAGAATGCAGTAAATTGTCAAGAAGTTTGTACCCCATAACCAAATAGGATTTATCCCAAGAATGCATGGATAGTTCAACATACACAAATCAATAAATGAAATTCACCATATTAATAGAGCCAATGAAAAGGTGATATGATCCTCTCAAGAGATGCGGAAAATGCATTTGATGATGTCATCATCTATTCACGTTAAAAACCTTACTAAAAATTGGAATTGATGACTTTATCTCAATTTGACAAAATCCTTATATGACATATTAATAACCAACACAATACTAAATGAACAAATACTGAAAGCTGTCACTCTAAATTCAGGAGCAAGGCAAGAGTTCCGTTTTAGTTACTTTTCTCATTGCTTCAACACCCAACAAAAAATGGTAAATAAGAAAAGGTATATTTAGCTCACAGTTTGTGGAAGTTTAAGTGCATAATTGGCTGGCTTCTGGGCAGAGTGGATTCAAAGAGAAGAGCAAATTATGCTGGGAAAAATATAGCCAAAGGAACAAGACTGGGAGATAAAGAGAATAAAAACAAGCTTCTTTCTGTTCCTGATATTACATCCAGTCTACTAGGATTACGGCATTGCCAATCCAAGCAGTGACTTCAGCGAGCAATCAACAGCCTTAAATTCATCACCCTTAATCCCAGCATCAAAGTGCAAATGGATCACAGTTAGATTTAGCTGCCTCCAAAACAGTCCATCCTCCATTATTGTGCGATGCTTCTTAGGGATATTGAGACACAAAGCATAACTGATGTCCACTGTCACTTTTCTTATTCAGTACAGTTCTGGAAATTTTAGTCAAATCAATTAAACAGAAGAATTTTAAAAAGAAATAATAATAGGAAAGGAGAAAAATTGCTATTTACAAATGACATGATTGACATGATACTCTACACAGAAGACCCCTAAAAATTCCACTAAGAGACTTTGAGATTTAATAATAAAATTCAGTCACAAAGTTGGATACAAACTCAATGCTCAGAGTTCAATAGTTTCCCTGTGGGACAGGGGAGATAGCACAGTGGCATGAGCTTCTGCCTGGCAAGTGCAAGGTAGGAGTTCTATCATCCGTAACTAAAAGTAAATAAAACACCCTCAATAGTCCCTCAATAAACAAATAAACAGTGAGAGAGAAATTAGGGAAATAATACTACTCACAATATCATCCAAAACAATAAAGTTTCTAGGAATCATGCTAATGACGGAGAGAAAGACCTCTACCCAGAAACACAGTATTTTGCTTGATGGATTCAAAGTTGAATTCTACAAGACAATTATGAACAATATAATCCTAATACTCCTCAAACTCTTCAATGAAATTGAAAAGGAAGGAATCCCTCAAAAATCATTCTTCGAGGCAAGTACTATACTGATACAAAAACCAGGAAAAGACAAAACTAAAAAAGAGAACTACAGGCCAATCTCCCTCATGAGCATAGATGCAGAAATCCTCAATAAAATCCTAGCAAATAGAACGCAGCAAACCATCAAGAAGATTATACATCATGACCAGGTATGATTTATCCCAGGAATGCAAGAATGGTTCAATATTTGAAAATCTATAAAAGTAGATTTTATTTATATCAATAGAACCAAATTTAAAAACCACACGATCATTTCAATTGATGCAGGACTTTTGACAAAGTCCAACACTCATTCATGTTAAAAGTCCTACAGAAAATTGGAATAGAAGGCCTCTACTACAATCTGATAAAAGCCACTATGATAACAAACAGCTAACATAATTGTAAATGGGGAAAAGCTGAAATATTTTACTTTCAGATCCAGTACAAGAAAAGGATATCTTCTATCACCCTTCTTATTCATTATAGTTTTGGAATCATTAGCTAGAGCCATTAGACAAGAGAGAGAAATAAAAGGAATAAGAATACTAAAGAAGAAGTTAAATTATCATTATTTGAAGATGACATGATACTTTACTTAGAAGACCCAAAGAAACTCCACCAAGAAGCTACTAGAACTGATACAAAAATGCAATAGCATAGCAGGATACAAAGTCAATACCCAAAAGTCAATATTATTCCTCTATAAAGAAAACAAACACGCTAAGAGGGAAATCAGAGCAACCATTAACTTTGCAATAGCGCAATGGAAAAGAAATACCTTGGAATTAATCTAGCTAAAAAGTCAAAGATTTTTTCAACGAAAATTACAGTACCCAGAAAAAAGTGATCATAGAGGATTTCAGAAAATGGAATAAGATTGCCTGCTCCTGGATAGGAAGAACCAATATTGTGAAGATAGCCATACTCCCAAAATTGCTGTTCAGATTTAATGCAATCCCTATCAAACTACCACCAACATACCACCCAAACCTACAGAAATAGTTCTAAAAATTTATTTGGAACCAGGAAAAAACTAGAATAGCAAAGGCAGTCCTGGTTAACAAACACTAGGCAGGAGACACTACAATTCCTGACTTCAAATTATATTACAAGGCTACTATGATAAAATCAGCATGGTACTGCCAACAAAGTAGACCTGAGGATGAATGGAATAGATAAGAAGAAGCAAAGACCTCTATGAACACATTCAGCTACCCGATTTTCAACAAAGGAGCTAAATATACTCACTTGAAGAAAGATAGCCTCTTTAAAAAAATAGTGCTTCAGAAACTGGCTCTCTACATGCTGAAAACTAAAACTTGACCCAGGTCTATCACTATGCACTAAGCTAATGTCAAGATGTACTAAATATCTAAGTATGAAACAGAAACACTAAGTCTCGGGAAGAGAAAATAGGAGGAAGTCTTAAAGACAAGAGTTCATGAACAAAAGTCAAACCACATAGGTAATAGCTCAAAGAATTAGCAACTTGGACCTGCTCTTATTGAGAAGCTTTTGCACCTCAAAAGAAATTACCAACAAAGTGAAAAGACAATTCACAAATTTCAAAAAAATCTTAACTAATAAGCACTCTGACAAAGGTCTGCTCTCTAGACTTTACAAAGAACTAAAAAGCATTAGAGCTCCAAAATATAAAGACCCAGTCAAGGAATGGACATCTGAGATAAATACACATTTCTCAGAGGACAAAATTAAAGAAGCACATAAATATATGAAAAATGCTTCACATCACTAACCATACGTGAAATGAAAATTAAAACAACATTAAGATATCATCTTGTACCAGAAAGAATGGCTATCATAAACAAATCAACTAACAACAAATGTTGGAGAGGCTGTGGGGAAAAGGGAACCCTTCTCCACTGCTTGTGGGAATGAAGACTGGTGCAACCATTACAGAAATCAGTGTGGAGAGTCCTTAGAAATCTACCCTGGAAATCCCATTCAAGCCAGCTATCCCCCTACTGGGAATTTTCCCTGAGAAATGGAAAATGTCACATCATAGTGATATGTATATCTATGTTCATAGCAGCACAATTTGTGATAGCCAAATCTTGGAAACAACCATGACGCCTGTCACCTGAGCAATGGATGAGTAACATGTGGTGTTTTTATAAAATGGAGTATTACTCAACTATAAAGAATGACATACTTGAAACATTTATATCTAATTGGATGCCACTTGAAGATATACTCATAAGTGAAATAAAGGAGACCCACATGTGTAAATATTGTATAGTCTCCCTAGTATAAAATTCAAAAGAAGAAATAGAAATAGAAAGTTCTAACACAATTAAAAGGAAAGCAAGAACTTGGGGATTAGACAACAAAGAGAGGGCAAGGAGAAAAGATAGGAAAAATAACATGTGCAAAGCCAAACATTTATACACACAAGATGATACTGAGAACTATCAACAGGTTGTTGAAACTAGCAGTTTCTTGGTTCAGTTCTCACCCTGACTAACTATATATGCTGATACCTGCGAACTAACTAACTGCACTAAAGATAGAAATGTGTATTAGTGGGTTCATGCCTGGAATGCCTGTCATTCTGGTCTTCTAAATATGTACTGCTTGTCATAACATACCAATTATTGCCATACCGTCTCTCAAGTAAATGTTTTTTTAAAGAGTAATAAATGAAAAAGAGACATGAAAAAATTTTCACAGGACTGTCCTTCTACAATTATATATGTCGTTAGATTTCTAAATTTCTCTGTAAAAATATGTAATTGTTTATTCATATTTTTAAATATTTTCGTGTTTAATTTTTTTCATATTCTGTAGAGACTTAAAATTTAACATGCAAATACTTGAAAACTACGTGTTCCATGTTATGCCTAAAATGTTTGATAGTCTTACAGATAGTGAGGTTAAACCCAACAGCATATGTTGTAGGGTAATAATAAGCTTCTCTTCTTCAGGGTTAACAACTTAAGTTTGCAGATCAAAATTTAGAGAAAAAGAAGGACTGCAAGGATAGCCAATATTTTGGCCCTAATCTTTCAATGTCAGTGAGGACTCATGACATAGGAAAACCTGTACTATAACATCACTTAACTCACTTGTATCCCAAAATTTCTGATCAAGGAGATTATGGGGTTATAGACGAATGTGACTGATTATGTAGAGTGTGCCTAAGGAGAGTCACATGGAGAGAAAATATTCTCTCAGGCTTTCACAGAGAGCAAATATGTCAAGCAATGGCCATGAGTTGTGCACATGGATGACACTGACAAAGGATCTACAATGTGCGGTGCAGGGTTTTGCAATAAGTCCCGAGGGGACTTAACTGACCTTGTAAGATACAAAAGTTACATTTCTTGTTATATAAGTCTTGCTTTATCTAATTCTTAACCATCTAGCAAAAAAGTGTATAACTGAGGTAAGAAAAGTGAAGCGATATTAATATGCTGAGCTGTGGAAGGCTCAAATCAACTGGTTTGGACATTGCCACTACAAATGTGGACTACTGGACTATATTGGAATATTTTGCTGAATTCATGTACCTATAATCTTTGAATGGCAATGGAATACTCATCTCTGAAAAAACTAAACAAAAAAGGAGATATAAATGAAGGACCATTTTGTATTTGTATATAATAGTTAGGATAGATATATAGCTACTTTCTCTTAATTTAATAAGAAGAAATATTTGTATTAATAGTGTTAGGACATGATATCTTGACTGCATCTTGTGCTATGAATGACTACTACAAAGAGAACAATATGAAATGTATTATTTGTTGTACTCTCCTACCAACCTGTTTTGAAATTGTCTCATTGCAACTTTTTTCTCAATAAAATTAATAAAAAAAGAAACACAGTATTCTGTAAAAAGAGATTTAAGAGGCTATCAAGACATGGAAAGATGTGACTTGTCTTTGATAGGAAGAACCAACAAAGTAAAATGCCTGTGTTTCCAACATTTATATGCAGATTTAATGAAATCCTGATCACAATACCAATACAGGATTAGAGAAAGCAATCCTAAATTTCATCTAGAACCAGAAAGGACCTAGAATAGCAAATGCTATGCTTTAGCTTCAGGGGCAGGGGAAAGGATTGCAAAATTATGTTGTAAACAGTATGGATATGAGAAGTGGGGAAGAATTGGGAATAACTCTTCTGTGTACCCCAGGTCCATAGTCCTAAATTGCCCTGAATTGTGGAACATGAGAATATGTTAGGTAACATTTACTCTACTAAACAGAATAATAAACCAGTATATTTTAGAACATTAGTAAGCACGTTTGCAGTCATAATGAACTTTGAAATCAGAAAAAGCCAAAGACGATATGAATTGAGCCTCTAAAGCATGAAAGCAACATCTAGTACTGAAATACAAGATTTTATGGTGATCTTAACTATTCTGAGGTGGATACCCATTATTTCAATATCCTATTGAATTATGTCATCACTGTCAATCTTGTATGTATACAAGGACCTATCAGTAATCCATACCAAATTTCTTTAAATTCTAATATGCTTTCCGAATTAAGGAACCATATAGAAAATTTGACAAAGTAGAAACTTACTGATAAGGAGGGAAAGGGCCCTGGACTTCAGAACTGGACATAATGTTTACCACTATGTGCTTGGATACTAACCATCCCACAAAGTGAAACATTTAACCAGTTTGAGTTTCCTCATTTTCAAAATAAAAAATAAATCATATCATATAATTTCTCATTAAAAATGAATTACAAACTAATACAAATGTCTTATTTTATGAGTAAAATTATTACCAATATAATGCAAACAAATAAGAATTACTGTAATCATCACAGGAAAATGACAACACCTTTCATACAAGATTTTATACAAAGCACAGCTAATTAGGATGCAGGCCTATAGAACTGCACAAAGGGCATTGGTTTTCTTCCATTTCCCATTCAATAAACAGATGAAAACTGAAGCAGATGTTCAGCAACTCCATTTCCCTGCTAGATATTCAAGGAAGAGGAAATTCCCTTTTTTATATATTTTTGTTTTTCTTAATATAAATGGACCAAAAGTGTATTTGCAAACATATTTTCATTTTGAAGGATCCTCAAATGGACACTTTCCTTGTTCCCTTGGGGGAGAAAAATGTTGATATCTGTCCCTGCTTGTCAGAAATGGAAAGCTCTATAGTGAAGCTGTAAGCACCAGACCCTGTGGTGACCAGGTATCAGAGGGGAAGGGTTGCTGTCCTAACCTTCAGCACTGATCAGAACCAGCATATTCTAAGGTCTCTAGCTTGATTTCCAGAAAATTTCCTCAAAGTTACCTTAGCCTATGTTTTTACACAAATTAATAAAAATCGATTTGTGGAAGTTTTTAAGGCAGTGAGGAATTTCTCTTCTAAATGTAGCTGGAGCCTCTGAAAAAGAATAACAAAACTGGTTTGTTAAATCTGACTATGACATTGTTTACTATAAAGTTGAATATAGCTTCCTTGCCTCTAAATGCAACTTGTAAAACTCAGAGAGTTGAATCAACTACATGCTCAAAGTTCTTCTGGAGATCTGTCAGTATAGGACTGGGACTTAAAATTAGTTCTGAGCATTAGAGAGGAAGATTGTTTGAACTAGCTTTCTCTATGGCTGGTGAGAGGAAGGCTTTCTATACATGTCTATAAAACAAAAAGCAAAGAACAAAACTAAATTTGCATAAAAGATCTCATAGATAAAATTCTCAAACACAAAAAGGCTCTTGGCGATGTTGCTATCTCCTTACTTTTTATGGGGATGCTTACCTTACTCCAAGATGAGACTAACTGGTGTATTGATGAGAAGACCCAGCACAATTTCTCACATTCAGTAGCCAGCTTGTAAGGACAGTAATTCTGACTACTAATTTCATGTTTGACTAGAGCAGAGGGTAAGCTTCGATAACTGGTAGGTAGAGAATTACATCTGTAAGGTTGTTTCTAGAGTCTGTGAGGATGTTTCCAGAAACTTTAAAATTGAAACAGGAATAAGCAAGCAATATACACTGTCACCAATGTGACCTACTGCCATTCAGTTGAACTAAGGGCCCAGATTGAACAGAAAAATAGAACAAACACAAATTTTCTCTCTTCACTGTACCGGAACATCTGTCTTCTTTTTGACATTAAAACTCCAGATCTTCATGACTTCATATTCTTAGATTTATACAGATAAGATTCAGATTCCAAAATTATAAGACAGGATTCTCTATACCTCAAACTTTTGGATGCAGGCTGAATTCGACCACTGGCTTCTTGGATTCAGCTCATAGTTTGACTAGTGTGGGATTTATTAGCCTTCATAACCATGTGAGCAAATTATCATACTAAATTTTTATATATTTTGCCTGATAACATTTATATGTTTACTGTATGTCCATACACCTATGTATCTAAGCATCCATCCATCCATCCATCCATCCATCCATCCATCCATCCATCCATCATCCCATCACCCATCCATCCATCTGTCCATCTTATTAGGTCTGGTTTTATAGACAATATTAGGTTAATGCTATTATTCACTGATAATATTATTGTTGCTGATGATGATGATGGTAGAAGCAGTTATGGTGGCAGCAACAAATATTTATGTGCAAGAAGGTATAATTCTAAGTTAAGATCACTCAATTTTAAACTGGGCAGTGAGGGAACCAAGTTTCTTGTGGAATTGTTAATATCATTGCTCCTGTTCTTCACTTCATACAGGCCATTTACATTATGGTGCATAAAGCTAGACCAACAGTGTCTCCAGCACACGGAGAAATTCAGCTAATTGCATGAATCAACTCTCAAATCATACTAACCACCAGCTGGGCTCACCAGAATTTTTGGCCTCAGGGACAGTGAGCCTAGACAGAAAGGTGCCCTGGCTCTCCTGAGGGTGTTGCAAAGCCCTTGTTTCAGGTGTCACCTGGTTATTTCAAATTTATTTTTTGAATAAAATATATATAGGCCTCCAAATATCATGACCCAATTTATTTTATGCATTTTTTTCAAGAAAAGGGTATACAGATGGCTTAAATCATATTTTATAATATTTTATTAGAATTTCAAAATAGGCACATGGTCATGAGTAGTATCTGAACAAGGAAAACATATACAGTGAGCCATAATTACATAGAAAGTTATTGTGCTCAAATGTATCTCTGTATGCACATGCTCATTTGAACTCTCCTACACTTGTAGTGGAAAATATTTGGTCTCAAATGTATGTACTAAACTTATTTTGTTATTCATAGAAGAAATGACTGATTATACCTCAGGAAGTAAATATATGAAAATATGTGTTTTTCATTTCTCACAGAAATTAGGTAGTATTTTCTTGTTGCACAAATTAATTTGTGGTAATGTTTAATTACTAAAAAGAAAGGTTATGTTACAAATTTTTCTTTATGTACTTTCTATATTAGTTAGATATTTATGTGAGGTTTATTTTTAATGGCTGATTTTATAAGCTGATTTTATAACAGGGTTGTCTGTACACCAAAGATAGGTCTTATATTTTAAAACTTACTTGAAATAGAACAGAGCTGTTGACCCAAAATATTTTTGGGTCAAATTATCATTGCAAAGCTTTCCTCAGGACTCTACACTGATCTGCCTACTTCTGTGACTACGTGGTGAATGATGGGTTTCTGAATAGCCAAAGCAATCTTGAGGATAGAGAAGAAAACTGGAGGCATCACACAGACTCTTAGAGAATTAGACCTGCCACTTCACAATCTCATGTGTGGATAAGTAGGGTTCTGGGAAGATGATTGTACCACGGGGACATTAGACTCATCTGTAGATTAATTCATCAATCAGAGCTGAGTGTGCTCTTAGGAAGTTGGGTTTGGGGAGAAGAAGTGGATCACTGTGTGCGTGACCTGAAAGGGTCATCATCGTCGTCATCATCGTCATCATCATTCTCTCTCTCTCTCTCTCTCTCTCTCTCTCTCTCTCTCTCTCTCTCTCTCTCTCCCCCCATCCTAGTTGTCAAGTATTGAACAACTTTCTGCTATACATATTCTTCCTTGGACTGATGCTCTAAAACTATAAACCAAATAAACTTCTTCTTAAATTGTGGGTCTGAGCTATCTTTTTCCAATGACAGAAAAGTATTGATATGTTGACTTTAAAATATACTGCAAATTTATATCCACAAAGGTACTGGCATAAAAGCAAACAATGGAATCGAATTTAATGCCCAGAAATAATCACGAGTTTTGACAAAGTGTTAACAACATGGGTTTGAGAAACAAAAGTCAAAGTAGTATTACTGGTGCTGAGAAAATAACATATTTGTATGTGAAAAGAAATATATTATTATCTTTTACAAGTTACAACAATAGAATTAACTCAAACAGAAAGGCTCTGAAAAGTAGTGAAAACACACAAAGTAGAGATAACCTACAGAATGACACAAAATATTTGCAAATTGTCCATCTGCAAAAGGTTATCATGCATTACCTAGTTTTGAGTAAATATACAGAGTATTGAAGGAACCCCAACAACTCCAAAACAAAACATAATAACCTTAGTTACAAAGGGCTGAAAGGGCTAAGCTGGCACTTCTTAAAAGAGATATAAGTGCGTAGCAGGTCTATGAAAACATACTCAAAATCGCTAGTTACTTAGGAAGTGCAAAGGTATCTTTCTGCTCGCTTCAGTAAGAATGACTATTACTAAAAAGACTGATGACAGCAAGAGCTGATGAGGATGTAGAGGAAAAGGAATCGTCATGAACTGTTGTTAGAGACATCATCTAGCACAGCCATTATAGGAAGAAGTATACTGGTTCCTCCAAATATTAAAGGCACGTTTATATAATTGAGAAATCTCACTGATAGATACATATATTCAAAAGTGATGCATCAGTATATGGGAGAGATATCTGCACATCCATGGACATGGCAAGATTAGTGATATTTGCTAAGACATGGAAAATCCTAGGTGCTCATCTGTTGATGGATATATGCAATATGATACACATTCGTGAAAGAATGCTAACTAACTGAAAGAAATAATACAATATTTTCTGATGAAAATAATGCCCAGAAATAATCACATGAGTTTTGACAAAGTGTTAACAACATGGGTTTGAGAAACAAAAGTCAAAGTAGTATTACTGGTGCTAAGAAAATAACATATTTGTATGTGAAAAGAGATATATTATTATCTTTTACAAGTTTGTTTCTGATGAAAATATTGTAGGAAAAAGAGATCATAAAGTGAAATAAGGTAGGCATAGAAAGGGAAGCATTACATAATGTTACTCATACATCAGATATAAAAATTTTCTGTCGTAGAAGTTGAGAGTGAAAGGCAGTGGAGAAAGCTCAGCAGTCCAATGCCTACATGGCAAGTGCAAGGACCTGGCTTTAATCGCTGGACTGCTTGTCATGCTGGACCTGAAACCCTGAATGTGCCATGCTGGCTACTGAAACCAAGCATGATGGTTCATTCCTGCGATCCCACGGCTTGGGAGGCTGAGACAGGAGGATCACTGTGAGTCCAAACTGCATAGCGAGACCCTGCATCACAAATAAATTATTTTTAAAAAATGAAGTTGAATGTGAAATAATTATTATCAGAAATAGGTGACCGTTTAGGGAGGATGCCAGGAAAAGTGTTTCTGTGAGTATTAAGATGTAGGTAGGAAAAAAACGATATTTTTCTGTTATTGTGCAGTCAACTGATTATAAATGATAATTATGTACTGTGTTTTGCGAAAAACTACAATAAGGGACTTGGAATGCTTTTCTGGAGATGAGCAGGGTTGACATTGAGTTCATATTCTCTATCTGCTTTAAATAAAGCATACACATATAGAAACATCACATGATACTCCAGTATTACCTAGCCCCTTACTATTTCAATGTATCAACTTAAAACAAAACAAAACAAAACAAAAAAAAAATGGTTAAGATAACAAGTACCAGCCGGGCGTGGTGGCACAAGCCTGTAATCCCAGCACTCGGGAGGCTGAGACAGGAGGTTTGTTGTGAGTTCGAGACTAGCCTGAGCTAGAGAGTGAGCTTAAAGCCAGCCTGAACTGCATAGTGAGACCCTGTCTCAAAAAGAC
>PVKA01042564.1:0-17332 GCA_004027165.1 Ctenomys sociabilis | reverse complement strand
TTTTTTTTTTTTTTTTTTTTTTTTTTTTTTTTTTTTTTTTTTTTTTTTTTTGTCTTTTTGAGACAGGGTCTCACTATGCAGTTCAGGCTGGCCTTAAGCTCACTTTGTAGCTCAGGCTGGTCTCGAACTCACAACAATCCTCCTGCCTCAGCCTCCCGAGTGCTGGGATTACAGGCATGCGCCACCATGCCCGGCTTGTTCCATCTTTAAACCCCATACTGACTCACTCTTTCCTATAAGCAGTGGTTAGCCAGGTTTACATTCCTTTCTATTCATTTCTCTTTGCTTTTTGGGTACCTTTTTTTTTTTTTTTTTTTTGTGTGTGTGTGTGTGTGTGTGGAACCAGGGATTGAACTCAGGCCCTTACTTGCCAGGCAAGCGCTTATTCCACTGAGTTATCTCCTCAGCTCTTTTGTGTACCATTTAATTTCAAGCTACAGAATTATCTCTCTTAGCCCTTCCCTTATATTAATAAATATGCTTAATTTTGTGCTGTGTGATTTGTTCCCTTCAGATGACATCCTATGATTTTCAGATGAGACACAGGTGAATGAGCCAGCAAACCCACTGTGTATGTTGGCTTCTATTCTTCCCTTTATCTTCCTAACTTTTTCACCGTTGCTATGCCACAAAATGCAACATACTCAATTTTTGATAAATTGGCATTCAAATTAGTCCAGTTTAAATATAGTAGATTTGGGGACCATCCATTCAGGACACCACTCCTGCCCCTCTCTTGGACAGGAGCTTTCTTTCCCTCAATAAATATATTCTGCTCATAAAATATAAAATATATACATATATTAGATGGTCATTACATGTGCTTTTGGTAAAGTTTTTCCTGGAATCTTTATTTTGACTAAATTTGTTCTACTATTAGTTTCATTAAGAAAACATATATATACGTATATATATATACATATATATACATATATATGTGTGCATATATATATATATATATGTGCATATGTTGATTAAAAATTCTTTTAGTCAGATCCATTGAGCTTTGTAGAAAAGCTTGGTTGAGTTCAAATATTTTGGTTCTTTTAGGAACATGCTAGAGTTGTCATTTCATATTTTCTAAAAGTGAATGATACTGTTGAAAATTCTGTTGGTTAGACCCAGGGGTATAGCTCAGCATCATAAGCACAAGCCTGGCAATCACAAGGTCCTGAGTTCAATCCCCAGTACAGCAAAATAAATAAATAAGTAAAAATTCTATTAGACATCTTATTTTCTTCCTGTTAAAACAATAATGACTGTAAGTTCTTGTTTGAACCACACTCAGACAGTGAAAGATATAGCTATTTATATTTAATTTAGAAAAATACACATGGTCTAAGATAATCTCAAGATAAATTTCCCTGATACATCTGGCTGAAACTTTTCATTTGTTTGCCTAAAAGAGCTTGCCTTCCATCATCTTGTCTGTCATATTTTTTTTATTTTAGTAACCTTTCATTTATCTTTATTCTACTAAAGTATTTTTCTTTCATTTCTTTCAAATTATGTATGGGTATTGGTAAATATTACTTTATTTTTCCTTTCTGACCCTTTAATATTTATGTCATTCTCCTTTCATGTGAAAAAGAGTTTCTAAAATTTCAAGGTTAAGTAAGTAATATCTGTTTTGGTTTTTGTTGCCATAGGCTATATTCTAGAGCCATTTTTTGTTTTCTAATTTCTCCAACCATTATACACTGCCGCAGTACTATCTTTAATGTTCATGTGGCATGCTGCCAATTAGTGATTTCTAATTATCATGTTTCCAAATACTCAGGCATTTCTGCAGTTGACAATACAAAAAAATAAAAATAAAGTAAATAATCAGTTTTGACTTGGTTAGAGGTCTTCTTTGGCCAAAAGAACAGGAGGAAGCCTGACTAATAATAGAGGCTTAATAAACACTTTTTTTGGCCCTTTGGCCTGCCTTTTTGAAGTAAAGCTATCTCTGTTTGTAACAGCCTCGTTTGAACATCCTGAGAGATGTAGAAGACTACATGCATAGAGTTGCTCAACCACAGAGTAAAGCTCTCACAAAATGTAACATTCAAGTCAGCCTCATGTGATTTCAAGCAAGACCATTAGAACTACCACTCAACCCACAAAGCAGTGAAAACAATATCAATGTGTTGTTAAGACACTGAAATTTGGCTAATAGAGAAATTGATACCTAGATGCATGTGATGTCTGTTGTATAATTTCCAATGAGAGATATTTGCTTTGGAAGTTGACAACAGACGGAAGCTTGAGAAGTACAAGGTTCTATTGACAAAGACTGCAGGAAAAGCAAAACTACTAGCAAGGGCTAGAAATGAGTTAAAGACATTATAAATGGGAAGGAAAAATGCAGCCCATATTTTACAATAGTAAAACATTTAGCAAACCTATCACCTGCTACTAGAAAGAAGAGAGAATTATATCTAGTGAACTGACAGAAAGTTAAAGTGTCAATGGTTTGTTTTAGATAAATATGGAAAGGTACAGTAAAAGAGAGAAAAGCTAAGGATAGTATCATTTAGTTTGGAAAATGAGATAAACTATGGAAAAGGGACAGAGATTTCTACATTGGAGAATAAAATACGCTCTCATTTTTAATTGTTCTAGCAGACAAGAGTCTCACTGTAATGAACAGTCTTTGGAAAAGGATTTTATCTAGAGTATGGACATAAACCCAATTCTACGCCCTCAGAAAAGTTTAGAGTGATTCCTAGAAAATTATCTCATCTGAGAGAGAGAGACAGAGACAGAGAGAGACAGAGAGACTTTAGAAACATTAATCCAAAATATTTTGATACACAAGTTAGAAGGAGGTTTATTTTTGAAAAGAATTATGAATATCCATAATTTTGGAAGTATGGAATAAATCCTACTCATATTCATAGGGAATACTAAGAATTTTTAAAGCAGTTAAAAACAGAAAGTACTTTAAAACCATGTCTAGAAAAACACCCTAGCACCTCCAAACACAGCAACATTATAATGGGTACAGACTAGATTGCAAAACCATAATAGTAACATTTAGAAAGGGGAATATCCAATAAATGAATATATCCATATATTTAAATTTGATGAACAAATTCTGCAAAATTAACATATAAAACTACTTGTTTTTTATATAGGCCAAAAATGTAGTAGCTGAAAAAGAAAAAGAAATCAGGAAAACAATTCCATTCACAATACAGTAGTTCTTCTTTTGTTTTGTTTTTTCCATACTGTGAATTGAACCCAGGATCTTTGCTCTGAGCTACATCTCCAGCCTTTTATTTTTATTTTTTTTATTTTGAGACAATGTCTCATTAACTCATTGGTGGGGGTAGTGTTCCTAGGTTTTAGGTGCTAAAGTGTCTTCTGGACATGCTTTCTAGCTTTTTTCTCTTGTGATTAGAGAATTGGTGGCAACAAACACAAAAGGCAGTAAGGTTCTACAGTGATTAAGACAGGAAAAAAAATATGCTCTGCAGAGCTGGCTTTTGAGCCAACTGGATGTCAGAAAAAAGGGACACTCTTTACAGAACAGGATGGATCATGGAAAAATGTAATAGTGTCTCCCCCACCTTGATAGTGGTGGGTTCTTAAAATTCTCATTCCTGAAGCTAGCAATCAGAAGCACAAAAATGATACCCAGGATTTAGATTTGTTATATCTACAGGTATTGATTGAGATCATTCCCAAAATATCAGGCCCTGATCTCTGTGGTTTAGGACTTATATGGGATACGCAAGCAGGAAGTACAGAGGCAGAATGGCTTGTCAGCTGGGGATTGGTTCTTACAATACGCATCACAATGAACAGACATTCTAAGAAAGGAAAGTAACAGGAACTACAACTGGAACTGTTACCTGGGCAGATAACGAGTTGAAGAACTAACAAGCTGAAGTTTGTTGGCAGGCTGCCGGAGGGGGGAGCACTAACTATAGTGTCAGGTCTAGGCTGTGTTACTAGAGACCTGCTCAAATTCTCCCAAGAAGTGTAGCAGCTAGCACTCTGTGGTTCGCTGTGCAGGGCTTTGGGAGCAGCTCTTGGCATAGCACCTGGAACTCTGTGATCAACTGTTTATTCCCACTTTCCCCACCAGTTTGCCAACCACTGATCTCCTGTCTCACTAAAATTGGCAGTACTCCTACCTCAACCTCCTAGAGTCTGGGTTTAAGAAAACGCATCACTATACCTTGCTTATAATAACTTAAAAACAAACAATCAAAAAAAAAAAAAAAAACCCTAAAAATGAGCCTATCAAATGAAGCAAAAACCTCTACAACAAAAATTATACAACACTGAAAGAATGTAACTGAGAACAACGAAAGACAGAAAGACCTGTCATGTTCATGGGTTGAGAAAATTAATATTGTTAAAAAGACCATACTGTCAAAGGCAATCCACCCATGCTCACAATATCTATCAAAATATCAATGGTATTCCTCATACAACTAGAAAATAACAATCCTAAAATTCAAAAGACTTAGAATAAGTAAAGCAATTCTTAAGAAACAGTAATAATGGAGGTATCACAATACCCAATTTGAAGTACACTACCTAAACACCATAACACTGACATAAAAACAAACACAAAGATCAAAGGAATAAAATAGAAGTAAAAAATAATCCATACTGTCTCAGTTACATTTCTGTTCTTGCTGGGACAAAATACCCAACACTCAAAATTAAACAAGGAAAAGTTTATTTAATACAGTTTGTGGAGGTTTCAGATACACATAGCTGGCTCCAGCGCAGAGTGGCACAAGGCAGAGAGTGGCCATTCATGGCTGTGGAAAACAGTCAAGTGCCAAGGGAGAGGCAGGACAGCAGAGGCCTCCTCTCTCCACTCCTTACACTGTAATGCAGATTATACACCTCAGGGTGAGAATAGCACTCACATTCACCCACTCAGCATTGGATCATGAACTAATCACAAGCTCTAGAAACTGCCCAATGACTGCATGAGGCTTTGGGGGACACATAGATACAAACCATAACACACACAGATACAGCTATTATTGGATAGGAGACCCAATGAGAATTCTTTCCAGGTTCTTGGTGTCCTCAACAAAGAACAGGAAAAGATACAGAACACTTAGTGGGGATGTACATTTATTTTACATGTAAAAGAAGTATAATTTACAGAGTAAGCATATATGGGTGAACAGACTTGTTGCGGCCACAAGGTTACGAGAAAGGAAGATAGGCTGTGGCTCAACCTGGCTGGGAAAGAAGACCTACCGAGATCCTCGAATACATGCACAGAACAACAGAGAGCTGTGCAGGTGGGATTCTCAAGAACTCGAGCAGGCTTGTGGTAGGGTTGGTAGGAGTGACTTCAGCCTGAAGAGCAGATGATATAAGTAGACAATCCTCGTAAGTTTTTGCCACTGTGTTCTCTCTGGCATGATGGTCCACCCTCACCCTCTGAGGTACACTTATCTTCCTACTTTCATTTGGCTGAAATTCACTCTGCACAGCCTGTTTCTTTTCCACCTTTAATAGCACTTTGCTACTGTCTGTGCTTATCTTAAACAATTCTTTGCTCTTAATGGAAAGAACCCAGAATCCACCTCCAGAAGGAAACACCAGAAGCCCAAATCCTGACTGCATATTTGACTTAGTCAGCAAGGAACAATAAGTAAAGACTTCCTGCCAAATTGTTCATTTGTTTCTAAAATGCCATGCAGGGTTTTTTGTATGTTTCTTCCCCCCCCCCACCCAGAGGAGACCAAAGGTGTACTTGCAATTTATCTCCCTCTAACTCCTGTCCCAATTTTGATCACTCATTGCATGTGTAAGTCACTAAAGAACAGCCAGAGAAGGTGCTCTTTTTTTTTTTTTTTTGTCTTTTTGAGACAGGGTCTCACTATGCAGTTCAGGCTGGCCTTAAACTCACTTTGTACCTCAGGCTGGTCTCGAACTCACAGCAATCCTCCTGCCTCAGCCTCTTGAGTGCTGGGATTATAGGCACCATGTCAGGCTAGAAGCTGCTCTTAACCAGTTGAAGAAAGATGACTCAGGCACCACGTGAGAAACCAGGAGCTTAGTATTTCTTTTTGAACCTACTTTTCTGTTCTACATGATACTTTCCTCATCTTTTTCACTCCTTCAGGGATAAATAGTATTGGTGATCTGATTAGCTGCCTACTCGACTTCATTTTGTTTGAGTCCATCCATGCTTTTCCCCTATATGGTCATTGTCTCTCCGTGTCTCTATTTTGTCTCATCACATGACTGACCACCATCTTGTCTTGTCATGTGACTGACCACCTCGTTAGCATTCCCACATGTTTTCTACCATCCTTGTTTGCTTTTCTAATAAAATGCAGGTGATTTAGAAACCTATGTTTTCAAACCATGATCAAAGCAAAAGAACAAGTAAAGCTTAACTCAAGTGACTGAGTCATTCTCAGGATTTTAAAAAACTTTTCCTGGAAAAAAAAATGAGGTTTTCATCTCAATTGACTTTAAGAAAGTACCCAAGTTTTTACCTATTGCAGTAAATGTAAGAGATACTGTTTCTCAAGTGGCTCTACTGTACTTAAGCAGAGCTATTAAGTGTCGTAATCACTGGCTAAGGGAGAGCCAGCAGAGAGGAACTCCACCCTGACCTGGTTGTGAAGAGCCAGGTAAAGCCATCAAGTTCCTCAGCCTGGGAGATAATAAGCCCCTTTGTGGAGACAAAAAGCCCTCAGCAGTGCTTGTTCTACGGTGCTTCAAAAGATGCCAACATCATCCTAGCTTCAGACAGAGACATCTCTCAAGTGAATACTGAACTGTTACAAGGGACACTTTATGAGCATGAGAAACTACAGTAAGTACCAAAAGCCCCTCTCCCCCACTCCCAAATGAGCAATAGCCAGTCTCATGAAACATATCCTGAAGCTTCCACCAACTTCACAACTAAGGGATATCCTTATCAGTAGGAAAGATTTGATCCTGCCAACTTGTAAGGGAATAACTTACCTATTATTGCACTCTGGTTTGGATTCAACAGCAAATGGTAAGAGATGGGAATGAGCTAGCAGTTTAAATTATGACACTATTTTTCCAATTAAGATACATCTACTTAAAACATAAAAGTTGGAGTCAAATCAATGATATTTAGGCTTTTGTAACTCTATTGTAGGAAAAGCCCAGAAACTATGTTATATAGTATAACACCCAAGGAAGAGAAAAATGTCTTTTATGATCCTGCCCTTGGGTTCTTACCTATCTAATAAAGAGAAATGTGTCAACCCCATTTGTTTATTGGGAAAACTTCTGATAGGAACCCAAATAATTATGACCTATTTGCTGGACATGGCCTTTTCTGAATTTTAATGCTGACAGAGCACAAGCAGTCTACACTCCAGGCCCTCAACGCACCGAGCCACTGCCTGAGGCATGCTCTGAATGGAAGTCAATGCACATGCCTGATTCATGATACTGGAGAGTTGGGACTGTACCTTCTCCCAGAGATGGCCTAAGCCAGTCATGACTCTTGTTTCCCACACTGAACAAGTTCAAAGGAAGCTGTGAAGCTCTATAAACAGGCCTCACCATTTCCTGTGAGGAACATCGGTGACACTGGATGTCATGAGTTAGCTCATAGTATTACTTCATTCTGCTTTGGTTTATTTCTCTGAAAGACCATCTTCTAGTTATAGCCATAATTGTTCTTGAAGGGAGACCCTTAGTTGGAGATCCTTTAATCCTGCTGTCACATGGCACTTTGAAAAGCAAATGTTTCACTGAGTTATTAGTTCTCCCACAGGGGCCTAATCCTTTGCTAGGAAAAGATTTACTCACAAAATTTGGAGCAGTTGTCAGATTCAGAAACTATGTTATACAGTATAACACCCAAGGAAGAGAAAAGTGTGTTTTATGATCCTGCCCTTGGGTTCCTACCTGTCTCATAGGGGGAAATATGTCAACCCCATTTGTTTAATTCAGATTAAGATCTTCCTGAAATAATTAGCCAATGGATGGATCCTGCACATGGTATAATAAAATACCTGATTTTAGAAAACCTTTTTACCTCCACATATCAAAAAGGAGAGGAATCACTTTGAGTGTACTGACCCAAGCCTAGGAAAAAAATCTCTTCCCAGCCATATACTTTTCAAGGAGTTAGATGGAGTAGCTGCTAGATGGTCACCCTGGCTGGGGAATGGCAGCTAAAGTTGTGATAATGGAAAGCTGCAATTAACTTTAGGACAGAAAGTGAAAGTCCTAACTCCCCATCAGCTCAGAGAAATTGTTGAGATCAAGCACTACTTGTGGTTCACAGGGAATGGTTTGCCAAATATCAGGCCATGCTCTTATACACCACTTAGGTTATTATAAAATCTTGTGCTACTTTTAATTTTATTTCTTTGATACCTACAGCCACAAAAGTTAGACACACTTCTGAACAAGTGATCTCTCAGACATTCGCAAGTAGACGGTACATCAGTGACCTATTCCGCCAAGACCCTGAGAAGTATGGCTCACTGATGGAAGAAACTTTGTCCAAAAAGGGCATCATAAAGCAGGTTATGCAGTGGTCAGTTTGAGACTGGGCCATTTCACTCAAAAACCTCAACTAAAATGGCAGAATGCAGAACTTATACACATGTTGATATCAGGAAAAGGCAAAAATTGTAAATAGTTACACAGACTCCAAACATGTCATGACCTTTTCACTTGTAACTTAGGTTTGCCTCTATCTTATTATGGGTGGGCTATTGTTACCCATGCACTAAACCAAGATGGAGAATACAGACTGACAGTTTCCACAGATTTCCACCAGGGGAAAAAAAAAATTCCTGCTTCCTGTAGAGCACCTCTCACTCTTGAGGGCCTGCACTCAGAATGTGTACTAATATTTCTTCCAAATTAGTCCTCCTTGTACCTCTGGCTAGTCCTAAAAATTCTACTGCTATAAGAGGAGTCAGTAAGCCTGCACAGATTCCTTGCTTATGGTGGGTTAGGTTCATCACTTTATCTCAGACCAAGTAAAAGCAAGAATCCACAAATGGGATAGCATCAAATTAAAACACTTCACACAGCCAAAGAAATAGCAGTGTAAAAAGACAATCTATAGAGTGAGAGAAAATCTCAGTGGAATAGATTAGAAGACACAGAGGCATCTATGAAAACACTCAGCCATCTTATCTTCGACAAAGGGGCTGCACAAGCTCACTGGAAGAAAGATAGCCTCTAACAAATGTTGCTGGAAAACATGGCTTCCTACATGCCGAAAACTAAAACTTGACCTAGCTTTATCACCATGCACTAAGTTAAAGTCAAAATGGATTAAAGATCTAAACATTAAAACAGAAACACTCAATCTCCTGAAAGAGAAAGTAGGAGGAACTCTTGAAGACATAACGGTAGGTAAACAGTTCATGAACAAACATATATTTGCACAGGAAGCTCTTGAAAGAATCAACAACTGGGATCAACTCTTCTTAAGGAGCTTCTGCATGTCAAAAGAAATTGTCAACAGAGTGAAAAGACAACCCACAAATTTTGAAAAAATCCTAACTAATAAGCAATCAGACAGAGGACTACTGTCTAGAATATATAAAGAACTAAGATACAACAGAGCCCTCAACTTTACTTTTCCAACAGATGATAAAAACCTAGAATATAGATATATTTATGTATATAAGCAGGATGGCTTGAATAATTGTACTGTGAATTTCTACTGGTTTATGGAAAGAAACAGTTAATGATTATTTTGTCTTTTTAAAGTTTTTTACCCTTTTCTCTCTTTTGAGTTTCTTATTTTTCTTTCTTTTTTCTTTCCAATTTTGCATACATATATCTGTTAATTTGAACAACTAATTTGAAAACAAGATGATGCAATACAGCAAATACTGTTGAATTCATATTATTTTGTTAGGGAAATTATGTATTTTTGGTAATTTTTTTCTATTTTAATTCTATTTTATACTCTCTTCAAACATATTAACTCCAAAAAACCAAATAATCAAATAAAAAACAGGGAAATGAACTGAAAAGTCTTTTCCTAAAACATGAAATATAAATGACCCATATTTAATATTTTTAGCCTTCAGGTAAATGCAAATAAATGCACTGAGATTCCATCTCAACCTAGTTGAAATGGCTGTCAGAAAGAATCCAAGGAAAGAAATGATAACAAGACAATGGAATTTAAAAAAATGCTTATATGCAAGTTAGTACAACTGTCCCTAGACAGGGTGCGTGGAGGTTCCTCAAGAGGATTTAAGAAACTTAACACTGCCTTCTTGCAGAAAAAGTTTTCAGGTTTGCTGACTCCCACCATGGAAAAGAATTTTCAGGGCTTGTCAGCCAGAGGAGCAGGAGAGGCTTTCTTGGGCTGAAACTAAAAGGAACACACCTAAAGAAATCAACTGTAGACCTTCAAGAGTGGAAATTATTTTCTGTAACAGGGAATGCATATGCTTTTCAGGGGTTGGAGCCTCAGGAAAGGTGGCCCATCTACCAGGTTAGTAAACCGTTCTGCAGCTATGGGCTCCATTTCTGCTTGTTTAAGTAGGCAGTTTAAACATTCTTTGCAGCATCAGCCTTCTCCTTTATTTAACATGGGGTTCCTGCTATTTACATTTTTAATTAAGCCAATATATGAACTTCTGCTGTTACTGAGGAATTTGAGGCAACGAGACTGGATGGTAAGGAGCCTAAATTTCACCAAAGGAAGTTGCTGTAGTCTGTCATGGGAAACTTTGACTAAGCTCCAAACTTGTCTTCTTACAAGTACAAATTTTAGCTATGCTTTCTTTGTTCTCATTGCATCTTCCATTTCATTCTCCTATCCCACACCCCACTTTTAAATCAATTTGGAAATGTTATGGTTTTTTGTCTATTTGTCCCCACAAAGCCTCATGCAGTCATGGGGCAGTTCTAGAATTTATGATTCACTCTTGATCTAATGCTGGGATGACAAGTGTGACTACCACACCTTTGCCCTGAAGGTGGGTGATTTGCATTACAATGCAAGGAGGTGGGAGAGGCTAGCTAGCTGCCTGTGCGTCTGCCAGGAATAGCTGCTCTGTGTTAAATGCCACTCTGCATTGGAGCCGGCCAGAGTATAGACTGAAATTTCTACTTACTGTGAGCTAAACAAACCTTTCCTTCCTTAATTTTGGGTACTGGGTATTTTGCCCCAGCAATGAGTGAAGAGTAACTGAGACAGGAAATTTCTTTAAATGTTAGAAGGAGAAATATTGTATGATCCAACCAATACTGGGTTCAGGGGAACCTGGGTCTCCATTCTATGGTTTCTAGATTCTTCTTGCTCTGAACAAAGCAATAGACAGCCCAGGTACAAAATGTAGCACGGTTTTACATTTAGTAAATCCAAGAAGACAAACATACTGTGCAAATTAAGTTTGTGTCAAGCAACAGTGTCAGGTCCAGGATGCCGCACCACTGCTTCACAGCCAGCTGGGACTGTGGACTCAGCACACAAGCAATAAATTACAAGTGTGAAGTTTGAAAAGGAAAACAGTTTACATGAAAATGGGGAAGAGCAAACAGCTACCCCAAAGTGTAGTGGGCATCAGAAAGGTGGATGTCCACGAGCCTTTGTCGTCACATCCCTATTTTATGTTCTGGGGAATCTTCAACCCTTGTATTGATGCCTGGAATCTGTCACAATTTGATTTGTTCTCTGGAATGTTGTAGATGGATCCCAGATTCCAGGATTCTGAGCTGGGCACCATTGTACAGATACACATTCCTTTGGTATTTTCTCTCTGTCCAATTGCCCTCATCTGGGCCTTGTCAGTGAGATTTATAAATTGGATAGGAGGATACTTACAGACAAACTTAAAGTTAGTAATTAAAGGGATGTATGTTACCTAGTCCAGCAATGTAATGACCCTAGTGGGTGACTACTTTTCTTCTAAGTGACTGTGCCTTGTCTCCTTCACATTGTGTTGATGGTGAGAAGGTCAGGCTTGGCTCAGGTTGCTGTTTGACTTTCTCTCTGCAGTTTATCAACTCTATTTTGTCTTTGTAATTTTCCTTCCAGTTAAAGTTTTAGCTCTTTATATTCAGGATTATTCAGAAAGCTCACTGAGGCACTTACTTTACTTTTTCCTGCTTACAAAGTTCTTCCCTTACAAAAGTAAAAAAAAAAAAAAAAAAAAAAGCACAGTGTCAGCAGCATGAGAGTGGAGAACTATAAACAAGAGGACGCAGTAACCCAGAGTTGAATCATGACTGTTCTTTTGTATCTCCCAATTCTCAGGCTGGCATCAGGTGTAGAACTTTCTATGAAAAACTTGTTCAGGTTTGCAAGGGAGAAACTGAAGACCACTTTCTCAGATTAGGTGTCTCTGCAGGACTTTGGGATCAGTTCTGTTCATGCATCCTAGGACTTTATAATTAACCAGTCATGCCTACTTTCCCAGCCAGCTCAGCCAAATCCTCATTTTCTGCCTCATTTTCCCTTGAGAGACACCTAGCCCCATAATTCTTTATAAGGTGCTGGGATAGTGGAGTTCTACATCTTCATATAGCTTTTTTCTTCTGGATGGACAGAGCCATAGGCTGTATCTACTGAAGGTTACATGCTCTCTGACTACCTTCAGGCACTGTGGTTCAGTACTGATTTAAAGAAATAAAAGCCCAACATAAACAATAAGAAGAGTGTTACAGTCTTTAGAAAGCTTGACAAATTTGTCTATAGAGTTACTTGACCCTTAGGTTGGGGAATGGACCCCAAAAAGGAGAAGAAGTAGGCCATAATTCTATATTTCATGTGGAAGAGACAGTATGGCATAGAGCAGTGGTGTTGAACCTATTGCACATGAGCTGCAGCCAACTGTTTATCAACATTGAAAGCTCTGAAAGGATTGCAGTCAATGGCATAGAGGCAAGTTATATGAGCTAGCAACAGCCTGGAAGCCATTGTCTTTCCAGGATGACTCACACTGTGCATCTGGTTAGAAACAGGAGCTTTAGCATAGGTCCCAGTGTAAACTGTGCTGAATTAAGGTTATTAGTGTTTCTCCTTACATGCATTTGAAGCAGTGTTAAAGTTTTTTATCCATTGGAGAGAAAGCTCAGGTCTTCTGCAAGTTCTTAGGAATAACTTTCTCCTTTTTAGTGGTCTGGTCTTACCACCCAAAAGTACAGAGTGGGCAAGCTTTTCAATGATAGTGGACACTGCTAGTTCTGTAAAAAATTTATGTGACCATCTCACATGTACAGATTTTATAACTTTCACTGCATCTTTTGAGAAACTTTTTGGGACAATTAAAACTTCACTGATCAGCATTTGACTTTTGGCACATCATGTCAAAACAAGAGTAAAGAAACAGAATTCAGGGTTACCTGGGGTTTCTTGAAGAAAGCAGATGTCTATGGACAGGAGCATTTCAGATTGTCCTGGAACTCTTCAGTCTTCTTTAATCAGAGCAAGATGCAGTAGGTTTGCCTGGCTAGCTCCTCTCTGAGTGTGGGGACAGTCAACCATCCAGAACCATGAATGAGACACATACAGCTGTTGGGGTGGTTCCTTTCATTTAAAATTCCAACCGATTAGATTTTTTCAAGGAATTAAATATAATTTAGGAAATGGAAGTCACCTATGGAAGCATGTGGGGACAAGCTTTTCTTTAGAAAAGGTGCCTGCATATTACTACTCTTTCTCTGATACTGCACATTTAACACAAGAAATTTTTACCACTAATCTTATGTTTACTTTTCATTGTTGAACTCCAGACCATTTGAAGTCATTAAAAGATAAAGTTCCTAAATTTTAAAGTGCCCTTTGTAGGGATCTGTTGGTCTGAATGTGATGGGTTCTAGCCCAGGAGAAACAGTGGCAAGAATGAAGAAAAGAGAGACAAGAACACAAAAGCTGAGTTAGGTGGTGGCTTATCGGCTTGGTTGATGAGATGACCCCAGAAGCAAAACAAAAGAGAGGTTTATTTATACCTCTGCAAAGTTGGAGGTATAAATAAACATGACGCAAGGCTGTCTGGTGACCAATAGCTGACCTTAACAGGACAGGATGTTTATCTCAGTGAAGTAGCTTGTTTTCTTTAGGCACTGAGGTCTAGTCCAGCCTACACATATCTGACCAGTTTTCCAAATTCCTCAGCTCCCAACAGCTCCTAAATTTTACCAATTCATAGGGAGTGTTTTTGCATTGCCTAAATAATATTGTTGTGGAAGATCTCTCTTTTTTTCTTCTACTTTCTGGACTGTTTAAGCATTGTTTGATTTATCTTAGTAGTTCCCACTTAAAGTGGGATTTATTTTCTAGAAGTGAAAAATTTCCAGAGAAATTTGAAATCTACTCTACATACAGTGGTCCTTGTACTCTGTCTTCTTCCTCTGCTCCATTGTGCTTCATTCACATAGCTGTGGTAGGGTCTATAGGGTTGGTCTCTAAAAGACTTAGTGCTTTCTAAAATACTTAACAATAAGTTGGAGTTTATGTTTATTCTCTGTGTACTAGTTTTACTGACTATGATAGTTCATTTCTCTGTATTTTTTAATGATTAAAGTATCAAACTTTATCGATAGTGTCTTTCCAAGCTTATACTACACTATTGTGTGTTAGACACCAAAATAATAATCAATGAAAACCATTTAGGATCTCAGAATTTATTTATTTAATGTTTAAAGTTTCCAAGATAATTAATTAAATAAATAAACCAAGCTGCCATTGTGATCATATTAGAAGTCTTCTCCCCAGGGCCAACCATCTAACTCAACAGATTAAAGCTCCTGAATAGGTAGACACAGGGGCCAGGTGCTCGATCCCCATGTCTGCAGTGCCAGTTCTATCCCTGGAACACACTCAGATGGTGATTGAGACTGAGCATAGTGTGTGCCTGTAATCCCTGAACTTGAGAGGCTGAAAACAGGAGAATCTCTATAAGTCCCATCTATGCAATGAGACCCTGTACAGCCTGACCAGAAAGAAAGAAAGAAAGAAAGAAAGAAAGAAAGAAAGAAAGAAAGAAAGAAAGAAAGAAAGAAAGAAAGAAAGAAAGAAAGAAAGTTTTGTCCTCAAGTGTAAAGAGCTGCGTGCAACCACGCCTTAAAGATGGTGCTGGTTTCCGCCTTCCACCCCCTCGGGGGTGAGAGCTCTCTGTGGATAACAACTCCATATTAGGCAACGAGACAGGACAGTGGCTTGCTTCTGCCTACCTGGACCTATAGACAATGCTCACGTGGCGCTTCGGGATTGGATGCCCGAAGGTATTTAGCTATGAGCGGGCTTCCCTTCTGGGCCACTACCTAAGGAAGAACATTGTTAAAGGCTGAATAAACTGCAGAGAGAACAACCAGTGGTCGCGTCTTCCTTGCTGGCGAGGGTGCGTGCCACAAGTAATGGCCCGTATGGGGACCGCCCTCTTCTCCCCTTCAGCTCGGATTTTTGGCTTTTCAGGAGGACGGGTCGGTAAGTCCTAGGTAAGTAAGGACTGGCCTCCCGCAGGCGCCGCGGGACTAGTGGTTGCTCGCCTGGTACATATCAGGGAGCGGAACCCCTTTCGGCTGTTCTCCAGCGAGCAAACGGTGAGAAAGTGAAAGTAGCCATGGGCACATCTAGCTCGCACCCAATTTTTGAGGCCTTACACAGGCTGCTATTGTCTAAAAAACTCAGATTGTTTTCACCTGTCCCCTTCCCTCTGCTTTACACGTAATGCAAGGTGGGACAACAATCAAACAGCATTTGATTCAGATGGATGCCTTGTACTCGGCAACCTCACTACTGGTGATTTTGTGGGGAATGGTACCCTAGCCAAGGTCATAGGAATTAGTAACCTATGATATCCTTTCTCCACCAGTAGCTCCATTAGTCTGCCTTACCCAGGCCCGAGGCCAAGAGGCCTCTGCTGGAGGTCCCAGTATTCCACCAAGTTACAACTGGGTCTCCTATGGGGTAACTGCCTCAGGCATACAGCACCTCGGGAATTGAATAACAAACATAGCTGTTCGGTGGGAAACCTTTGGCTTATGGGACTGTGAGGCCCACCCAGGACCATCCCTTACCATTATAAGAACCCTCATTTGTTTAGTACTCCTCAACTGCTTGACGGGGCCTACCTGTGTGGGGAGCGAGCTTGCCTAGATTTGGTGCCATTCATGATTGTTAAGTCCACTGCTTTCAATGGCACTGCGTACTGGAATGCCTCCGGTTCGTTCAAACACACTGTTAATGTCACAATAGTAAAAGAGTGCCCCATTATATCGATGCCATGTCTGCTCCCCCCATTTTTCTTTGTGGTCTGGAATAACTCTGAGGAGGGGGTTGGGAAACTTAACTGTTCTGTGAGTAATTGCAGCTTGTCCAACTGCTGGATGGAGTATCATAGCCATGCCCTTGTGGTGAGGCTCCCAGCGGCCATTATGATGCCTGTGGATGTTCCCCCCGAACAGCTGCAATTGCCCCTTCAAGTGTATCGACAGAAAAAGGATTTCGGCATCACAGCGGCCATCGTGGCGGCGATTGCTCTCGTGACCACGAGCGCCGCTACTGCAGGAATAGCCATCAGCCAGACGATCCAGACTGCAAGCATGGTGAACCAACTATCTGAAAGGGTTACAGTGGCCCTAGAGATTCAAGAGACCCTGAATGGTCAGATACATTTTGGGATTCTGTCACTTAATCAGCAGACTGCTTTGCTCCAGGAACAAGTGGACTTTCTTAATATACAACAAAAGTTGATGTGTGGGTTAGGTTTTAGGGAAATCTGTGTTACACCTAACGTAGTAGAGAATGCTTCCATAGTTGTACAACAGCTTAATGCTTATTTGAGTGGCCCTTGGAATACTGCCTTCTTAAATTACACAGTACAGTTGAGCCACGCTATCGCTCAGGTGAACAAAACCCATGTTCCTCCTGTCTCGGCAGTGGGGCTGTGGCACTCACTGGCTAAGGCTGCAGGCTGGTTGATGCAATGGTCTGGATCATTATCTTTGCTTGTTATTTGCTGTATTGCTATTTTTGTTCTGAGCTATCTTGTTTATCGTTGCTGGCGTAGCAATCAACAACAGCAAGTAGTTTTAAAACAAGTGCTCTTGGCCTTACATCCATCTGGCGATGCGCAGGTGTGGATATCTATGCTGGAAAGATAAGTATGAACAGCTTCATTCAGCACCCCGAAGAGGTGCAGGTTGTGAGGCAAAGCACTGCAGGGAGACTTACGAGGTTTCCAGTTCTCGGGGTCTCCGGGGAGCATACCTGATTGCATGTGGGTTTGATGCCTTAATGTCCCACCTCTGCGAAAAACGGTATCGGGCAGCGCAGACATGCTCTGAGTGGATAACACCTGGACACATGTCCGGCGAAGGTCCTCTTGCACAGCAGAGATCAGGCCCCTGTTCCCACCTGCTGCTATAAAAACAAAAA
>PVKA01042563.1:0-17338 GCA_004027165.1 Ctenomys sociabilis | reverse complement strand
GGGTCTTTAAATTTGAGGGCCCTGTTATACCTTAGTTCTTTATAAATTCTAGACAGTAGACCTCTGTCTGATTGCTTATTAGTTAGGATTTTTTCAAAGTTTGTGGGTTGTCTTTTCACTCTGTTGACAATTTCTTTTGACATGCAGAAGCTCTTTAAGAAGAGTTGATCCCATTTGTTGATTCTTTCAAGAGCTTCCCATGTGAATATATGTTTGTTCATGAACTGTTTACCTACTCCTATGTCTTCAAGAGTTCCTCCTACTTTCTCTTCCAGGAGATTGAGTGTTTCTGTTTTAATGTTTAGATCTTTAAACCATTTTGACTTTAACTTAGTGCATGGTGATAGAGCTGGGTCAAGTTTTAGTTTTCGGCATGTAGAAAGCCATGTTTTCCAGCACCATTTGTTAAAGAGGCTATCTTTCTCCCATTGAGCTTGTGTAGCCCCTTTGTCGAAGATAAGATGGCTGAGTGTTTTCGTAGATGCCTCTGCATCTTCTAATCTATTCCACTGATCCTCAGGTCTATTTTGTTGCCAATACCATGTTGATTTTATCATAGTGGCTTTGTAGTATAATTTCAAGTCTGGAATTGTGATGCCTCCTGCCTTGTCTTGATTGGCCAAGATTGCCTTTGCTATTCTAGGTCGTTTGTGGTTCCAAATAAATTTTAGGATTGATTTCTCTATATCTGGGAGGTATGTTGGTGGCAGTTTGATAGGGATTGCATTAAATCTGTACAGCAATTTTGGGAGTATGGCCATTTTCACGATGTTGGATCTTCCTATCCAGGAGCATGGAATATCTTTCCATTTTCTGAAATCCTCCATAATCTCTTTTCTTAGGGTGTTGTAATTTTCCGTGAAAAGATCTTTGACTTCCTTGGTTAAGTGAATCCCAAGGTATTTCATTTTCCACAGTGCTATTGTGAAAGGTATTGTTTCTATTGTTTCCCTTTCAGTGTGCTTGTTATCGGTGTAGAGGAATGCTATTGACTTTTGAGTATTGATTTTGTATCCTGCTATGCTACTGAATTTCCATATCAGTTCTAGTAGTTCCGTGGTGGAATTTTTGGGGTCTTCCAAGTAAAGTATCATGTTGTCTGCAAATAGTGATAATTTAACTTCTTCTTTACCTATTCTTATTCCCTTTATTTCTCCCTCTTTTCTAATGGCTGTTGCTAAGGATTCCAACACTATATTGAATAGGAGGGGTGATAGAGGACATCCTTGTCTTGTACCTGATTTAAGAGTAAAAGATTTCAGTTTCTCCCCATTTAGGATTATATGAGCTTTTGGGTTGTCATAGAAGGCTTTTATCAAGTTAAGATAGAGTCCATCTATTCCAATTTTCTGTAGGACCTTGAACATGAATGAGTGTTGGACTTTGTCAAAGGCTTTCTCTGCATCAATTGAGATGATCATATGGTTTTTAGATTTCAGTCTATTAATATAGTGTATTACATTTATAGATTTTTGAATATTGAATCATCCTTGCATCCCTGGGATGAATCCTACGTGGTCATGGTGTATGATCTTCTTGATGATTTGCTGTATTCTATTTGCCAGGATTTTGTTGAGTATTTTTGCATCTATGTTCATGAGGGAGATTGGCCTGTAGGTCTCCTTTTTGGTTGTGTCTTTCCCTGGTTTTGGAATGAGTATTATACTTGCCTCCAGAAATCATTTTGGGAGGATTTTTTCCTTTTCAACTTCGTGGAAGAGTTTGTGGCGTGTGGGGATTATATCTTCTATAAATTTCTTGTAGAATTCAGTTGTGAATCCATCAGGCCCTGGACTTTTCTTTGTCGGTAGGCTTTTTATTACGTTTTGTATTTCATTGACTGTTGTCGGCTTATTGAGAGTTGTTATATCTTCTTGATTCAGTTTTGGTAAGGAATTCTATTAATTTTTAATGTTAACTTTACATGTAGCTATGCTACTGAATTTGATTATTAAACTCAGAAGTCTTTTATGGAGTTTTTGGGGTTTTCTATATAGAGTATCGTGTCATCTGTGAACAATAATTCAACTTCTTCCTCTCCTATCCTTATTCCTTAAATGTCTCTTTTGTCCAACTGAGCTGGTTAGTGTGTACAAACTACACTGAATAGCAATGGTGATTGTCTAAATGATATGATTAGTGTTTCCAGAACTATATAAAATAGCAGTGGTGATAGTGGACATCCTTGTCTTGCTCCTGATATAGAATGAAAGCTTTCAGTTTTTGTTTGATGTTGGTGATTTGTTTGTCATAGATGGCTTTTATAATATTTAGTTAAAAAGCATCTATTCTTATTTTCTGTAAGGTTTCATCATAAATGAATATTCAGCTTTGTAAAAAGCTTCTACTGCATTGATTGAGATAATAATGTTATTTTCTTTCCTATGACTGTTGATATGGGGCATTACATTTATTCATTTAAGTATGCTGAACCATCTGTCCATTCCTGAGATGAATCCCACTTGTTCATGATGTATGATCTTCTTGGTTATTTACTATGTTCTGTTAACTAGTATCATAGTGATTTTTACATCTATATTCATTAGGGAGGTTGATGTGTAGTTTTCCATTTTGGTTGCATTCTTCTCTGGATCTAGTGTCATGGAGATACTTGCCTCTGGGGATGGGCTAGGGAGTATTACTTTCCTTTCAATTTCATTTTTGAGGGGTATTGGCTTTAATGTCTTCTAAATTTCTTATACAATTAAGCAGCATATCCATCAGAACCTAAGCTTTTCTTTGTTGGTAATATTAATTACACTTTCAATCTCATTGACTGATATTGGTTATTAAGAATATTTTATCTTCTTGATTCAGCTTCAGTAATTTATGCATATCTAGAAATCTATCTCTTTCTTCTATGTTTTCCATCCTATAAAAGTAAAGATTTTCAAAGTAGATATTGAAGATCTGAGTTTCCACAGGATCTCTGTTTTCACTTTATTCCAAGACCTTTTAGTAAGCATATCTTTCTTTTTTGTATTTTTTTAGGGAAGGGTCTACAGGGTGTTCAGGGTCTCACTACTAGAACAGTCTCATAGTGATCTGCCTGTTTACAGCCTCCCAAGAGCTAGGATATAGGTGCACCACACCCAGTGTCAATTGTTATCTCAGCATGTCCCAGGGGATTGAAACCCTGGCCCCTGTGCCTGCTTGCAGACCCTTTAATCCACTGAACTATTTGGCTGGCTGTGTAAACATACATATTTACCTACAAACCAAAGGCAACAGTTTGCAGTCAATCATATTTCATCATGAATAATTCTTTCATTACTTCTCCCAGCAAATAGTGAGGCAGTGCCTGTGCCTACCACATGTCCATTTTAGTGGTGGTTAAAGGATGTTAGTGTCAAATTTATTGCTACCTTATTTGGGAGGTGATTCTATGAAGCAGATGTAAGGAAGTAGAAAACATGACAGAATAAAAGAAAAGCAAAACCTAAAAGAAAAAAAAATAACAGTGAGTTACCAATG
The DNA here is from genome assembly GCA_004027165.1 of Ctenomys sociabilis. NCBI lineage: Eukaryota > Metazoa > Chordata > Mammalia > Rodentia > Ctenomyidae > Ctenomys > Ctenomys sociabilis. Next base: position 13,864 of record PVKA01042563.1, on the reverse strand, counting down.
TTTATCTGTATCTCAAATCAACCAGTAACTTCTATGAAACTATGGAGAATAGAGATCATCAAACTATCCTTTGGGCCAATCCTGGCTAGCGTTTTGTACAGTTTTAGTGGCACACAACCATAATCATTCATTTGTGGTAGCTACTTTTTGTACCACAGTGGTAGAGTTGAATAGCTATAATGTAAATCCCATGACCTAAAATACCTAAGAAGCACTCAAAAGATATTAGGACCATTCTTGAAATTGATTCCTGATCTTGGTATAGAATTTGCCTTAGATTGTTCTTTGGGAGAATGAAATCTAGATACCTTCTTCCCATAGGTCATGTTTTCCCATTATTACTGGAACTGTGTTTCAGAACTTAAAAGAAAACTCTAAGACAACAAAGTGTTGAGACCTCTCAGCTAGGCCTCTTTAGGTAACACTACTGATGGATGCAGAAGGAAATTCTGTTTGGCCAACAAGGAGACATTAGCACAGCTTATATGGTATTACAGTAGAACTAACCTCTTCTCACCTTCCAATAGTATTTTTCATTTGATCAAAAAGAAAAATTTATTGTTATCCCATTACCATCAACCACAAAGTTCTGATTATCACAGACATTATACTAGGATCTTGTGTGTATGCATATGTATGCACCTGCTTGGAGATTTTCTGTGAAGTTAACTTTGCAAAACATACCTGACAATTTCATGAAAGAGAAACAGAAATTCATACCCACAGACTAACAGGGTGCACGGACAGGGTCCTTATTTTAACCAAAGTCTCCTTTGATAGACAGTATATGATAGCAAAGGCAAGTTTTGTGAGGTTTAATGATTTATTGAAGAACAACTTGCTACTTTATGTTGCTTCAGATACCAATATCTTATACTTTGAGTAACCAATTTAAAAATAACAACACACAATGTTTGTTATCCTCCTGTATAGTTTTGAAATTTTCTTTATGGGCCAGCCAAATAGCTCAGTGGATTAAAACACCTGCATGCAGGGGGTGAATGTTCAATTCCTGGGCCTGCCATGCAAGACCTCGCCCCCAGGGCACGCTGAGAAGGCAATTGAGACTGGGTGTGGTGATGCGCACCTGTAACCCCAGCTCTTGGGAGGCTGTAAACCGGAAAATAACTACAAGTCCAGTCTAGTAGTGAGACCCTGATGACCCTGTAGACCCTTCCCTAAAATACAAAAAAGGACCTATTTAAGGATACAACAATCTCTTGTTTCTTGAATGTTTTTCTCTTTAAAATTAACAATAATAACAGAATGACAGATGAGTTAAGTGCTGCACAGCACCTACAGACAGAAGTGATCACATAGAGCAGGCAAAGCATGGGAGTCAAAATGAAGAGAGAAGACAGAATTCAGGATATACAGTCCCCTCCTTTAAAATTACCCAAGTGTCAGGTTGTTTTTTGTTTTTGTTTTTGTTTTTGGTAGAACCAGGGATTGAACTCAGGCCTCTGTGCTTGCCAGGCAAGCACTTATTCTACTGAGCTATCTCCCCAGCTTCTGCCCCAAGTGTCAGTTTAAGGTCAGTGATCTATTTACTGTATCATCCAGTGTGTGTAGGAACAACTCATTTCTTTCTCTAAGTGTACTATTTATTTCCCAGGACTTAGAGAGTATTTTGAAGCTATATTGACAACATTTATTTCAAGTGGCATGCCTCTGAAAACCAAAAGTTAGAATCTGAAAAATCCAGTCAGAACACTGTCCCATGCTTGAATTTCCCCACTGAGGGAGGAACCTGTCTGCACACTCTCTGACTGAAGACCTTGGCCCAAAAAGGATAGAGTGATTATTTTGTTGTCAGACTTGTTGTTAACCTACTTTAGGGGAATATCAAAATATAATCAATGTGGAAAAATTAGATAATCCTACTCTAGGAAGAGTTTCCACTCTTTGTGTCAGTTTAAGAACATCTGACAAGAAGGCTCCTCATTTTATGGCACTGTATGGGATAGAATCCTGATGACTGCCTGGATCACAGCTTAGCAGAAGTAAAGCAAAATGTCTCAGTGACAAAAATGTAAATGAGGCTGTATTTTATTATCAAAATTCTAGGACAGATGTCTCACTAAACTCTAAATGAATATTTAGTGCCATTGTTTAGAAAACATTTAGTGTCCTGCTGCCCTCTGTGCTTCAAAACAAATGCTTTGTTGATTTCAAATTAAGTCTTATAAGTTCTATTGAATCATACTTAATTCTACATTTTTAATATTTGAAAGCCTGGGTCTTAGGGCTGGCCAAATAGCTCAGTGTATTAAAGCACCTCCAAGCAGGCTCAGGGGCTGGGGTTTGATCCCCAGGTCTGCTCCCTTCCTCGGAGTATGGCTGAGATGGTAATTGAGACTGGGCGTGGTGGCACATGCCTCTAATTCCAGCTCTTGAGAGACTATAAACAGGCAGATCACTACGAGTTCAATCTAGTAATGAGACCCTGAATACCCTGTAGACCCTTCCCTTAAAAAAAAAGAAAGAAAGAAAAGAACTGAAAATTAAAAGAGAAAAAAGAAAGCCCTGCTTTTAATAAACATTTACTTGAGAAAGTTGTCAGCTTCAAAATTAAATAGAAGGACATGTGGAGCAATAGACGCAGTGGCTAGAAGGTACGGTTATTGCAGGTTACCATTAATGACAACTGACCAAAATGTGAAAAGTATTTTTTTATAAAAAGTAACTACTACCATCAAAATTCTTCTTTTCAATGAAAATGCCATATCCACTTGAAAGCATAGAAAAGATAGGGAGTGGAGCTAACTTTTGTTTTTAGATTTAACCCTGGGTTTCATGCCTGGGTAGAGCCAGCAACTTTCCAGCCCCACGTCCTCATTTCTGTTCTTGAGAAAGATCAATGTACAGCTAAATTTTCCTCTGGGAATGTTTTGAGTATCTATAAAACACTTTAAAGTTGTGTTCTCCATGTGACTATTCTTTGGGTTTTTATTCCCAAGAGAGATGGAGGCCCCAGTCGAAGAGGTGGGAAGGGAGGGAAGCAGAAATGATGAAAGCATATTTCTAGTCTGAGTATGTTTGGATTTATCAACATAAATCTCATTAATACAAGTGGAGCTTTAAAAGTGGAAATATAACCCTTTATCCAAAAATATGCTTTTTTTGGTTTACATTCTCCATAATGCTTGTGAGAATAAATAGGCACATAAAATGTTATGCCAGGAGAAAACAGAGCTAATATATTTTTCAGTGTTGCTTTTATTCCCCTTAGAAATGCCTGCAATGAAAAACAAAATGGATAATGATCACACTTTCACACCATATGATTACAAGGCTCCTTTGCTTCTGCAAATGCATCCATGATCTTTACAAGTTTTTTTTTTCTTTTCTGAGACTCTTTTCCTTTTTGATATCTATTGCTCTCCACAGTTTGTAAGTTTTGTTGTTCTGCTTTTTCCTGTGATCTGTTCTTACTCTTCTGTGATCTCAGAGAGCACACTGGTTTCCTTAGAACTTATCAAGAATCAAAAAAGCATCCATTTATGAATTTCTGCAATCTTCAAATCACAGAGGAAGAAGAAAAGAGAAGAGAATTAGAATCTCTGTTAATGAGGGACTTAGAAAATACAGTAGTCTTCTGTGACTGCCTAGCATAAGGGAATATGCCAGGAATGTTAAATCAATTTAAAAAGCCAGTTCCTTCTTTCTAAAGGAATATTAAGGAAAAATATGGCTATAGGTAAACAAGAGGTAACTCAGTTGTCATGTAAAAAAATGTAGAATCAATATAGGGAGACTTGACGTGTTTTGTTTTATTACCAGTGTTGTTAGATGAACCCACTCATTTTTGAGGCATTCTGGTTAGCACCACCTTTCATTTGTTCCTGGACTTACAAGTGCTTTACTCTCCAAACCTGGGAAGAAAGTGTGTGTGTGTGTGTGTGTGTGTGTGTGTGTGTGTGTGTGTGTGTGTGTGTGTTGCTAAGGGAACTTTCTTGTATGCCTGTGATATGGTGCCTGCCTGCCTGCTTTCTTGCTTGCTTGCTCACTTCAAAATATGCATTCTGAAGCCCTAAAGCAGTAGCTGGAAATATCAGTGAACCAGCAACTGTTGCATTATGACTTCCTAGACTTCCTGTCAGCATGTTCTCTTTATAAAAAGCAGTTTGCTATCACAGACCTTGGTGGTTCAAGTAGTTACAAAACAGCTTTAATGCTGACAGATGTTCCATTTTACTAGGTCAACTTGTGCTATGCCTCAGAACTTGATAATCCAATTTCCTCCACAGTTCCCCCCTGCATCTGAAGGTTATATTTTACCTCACATTGGAAGGCTCAGTGGATAAGATTCTCATGGTGTCTACTAAGAAAAGTGTTCACTTCATGACAGTTGTCCATTTATGTTTTAATAGCAGAATACCACTCTGATTAACATTTGAACTGACCATTCCTGTTAGACCAGCCTCAGTGCTGGGAAATTGTAAAAGTATGATGGCCTCATTCTAACACGATGAAGAACTGATCCACAACACAAATGTGCCCAGTCCAACATAGCAAGATTGATTAAGAGAAAATTCTAGTTTATGAACCATCAGGAAAAATTATCCACTTTACTTTTAAGAAATGGAAAGTGTTTTTAAGACTCATCTAAATGATATAGCCTTTCTATCTTTTAATTAAGATGACACTTCACTTATTTTCATGCAACATTAGGTTAATTTGTTCCAGTTTAATGCAGACAAGGGAAAAGGCAAACATACGTGCTGCTCCCCACAAGATCCTTGCTCTGGGTTATGGCTGTAAGAGGGATTTGATTTTATAGCGGATGGATTTAAATTGACACTAAATTAGAACTATCCACCCCCAAACAAGATCAAAAGTGGAGCAGAGAAACTCCTATTTTTCATCAGGTTTATGTGATACTGATTTCTAATGTGCTGCTACTTTCTCCATCTCTTCAGAAAAAAATCTTTTTTGTGCAGAGAACAGAGTAACAGATGACAAGTACCTGAACATTGAATGGCTAAAATAAAATAGGAGATGTACATCCATGAATTTTCTAGAATCAACAATTATTTTGTGAATTAGAAAAATCCCATTTATGCATTCCATTTGTGTATGTTTATAAATTTCATCAATGTATTGAATAAATTATATGATGATTTGCCTTGATTTTTTTTTCCACTACCATGTGTAAGTTTTTGTTTTCTTTTTCTCAGGAATGAAAAATAGATTTAAATGCTGGGTTATCATTTTGAGATGGTATCAAAAGACTTAGAAAACATTCTCTTATTATAAAGGAAATATTTTTGAACAGAACATAAAAATGATATCATGCAAAGCAATAAAAGCTATCAAGGTTGCATAAAGTGGAGATTTATAGAAGGACCATGTAGAAAGATGTCTCATGCCAAGTCACAACTAGTGTTTCTGTGATGGTCACTGTAAAGATTAGCCCTGAGTCATAGACTTTCTTACTGAAAGGAAGACATTATAGTGAAGTTATTTAGCTTTCAAAAATGGTCTTACATATTCCTTTGCACACATAACTCAAGGCTTACGAGTGACAGGCGTACTCCTAACAGTATCCAAGTTGAAAGAATATTCTAGTCCCATTATCACCTCCCTACCTAGAGATCCAAAGCACAAGTCACCATGATAACCTGGATCAGGCAGGTTATGTGCTCTCATATTCCCTTGACAACACAAAGAAATTTCTGGAAGGATGTTCATAGATAATGAAATGTCCAAAACAAAAAAAAGTAAAAGAAATAAAGAAAAAAACAGAGATGTCCTAAATGCACTTGTTCATCTGTCAAAGAAAGGAGTAACATAAACATGTGTTTTATTGTATTGGTTTCATACTGTACAAGATATGTTAGATGCTATGTCCTTTACTATTTGATCTATGCAATGAAAAGTATAACAAATTTGAGATAAAATTTGATTCTTTAATTCATTTTTAAAAATGTTAACTTTAAAGGTATTTTTTTAAAGTGGTTCTTTACTTTAACATGAAATTCAGTCATTTCATTTGCTTGGAAAGATCTGAACATTATATGCAATGTATTAATTATTGTAACTCTCCTATTATTTTGAAACTTCTTTTTATTAGTTTTTTTTCTTTTCAAAATTGAAAAATAAAAATAAAAAAGACAGACCTGAATATTGAATACAGTGTTCCAGACCTACAATTTTAATCACCTCTCTAAAATTAAAGAGTAAAGCTTAGTAATTTGGATGTTTGGGACTGACATAGATTTATTATTCCTTCCTTCACTTCTCCTTCCATCTGTTAATTATCTTGGCAAACTGTATCTCTGTGTGAAGGAAAATATTTTTCCCGAAAGTCACGATTTTTTTAGGTTGAGGTAGACTGGCTTTTATAATTACCTTCTTAAAGATAAGTACTGGAAAATGCCCAAGATAAAGCAAGATGATGAATATTTCAAAGGCAATCTTAAAATAAGGCTAATGAGGAGAAAAAAAAATTGATGTTATTTTCAGTGAATTATCCATCATTGTCTTTATATTAGATACCTATGTAGAGGAATATGAACTATCTATTAGGTAAAAATTATCCAAAAGCATATCCCCTATCATTAAACTATTTTCTCAGATAGTTGATTTAGAATAAGAGAGGTCCTGCTGCTCTTGTAGACAAAAGCTTTCAACCATTTAATGAGGAACCAGTCCGATCATCCTTTCTAAATGGAGTACTAATTTACCCTGCTCAGTGTAGTGGTTAAATGACAGGTGTGAAAACACTTGATGAAAGAAAAGCTATGATCCAAGATGACAGAATTACAAAATGTCATTATTGAACAGTCCAAGGAGGAGCTGATCAGAGTGGAGTCACAATTGAGATCAGTGGATCAACATCAATATAGCCCCCCTTTCAAAGTCCCTTAATGACTAGTAAAAGTCATTATCTCTGATAGGGTAGGATTCTAAAGCTATCTTTCTGTTTAAATGAAATTGAAAATTTTCGTGACATCCATTTATTCTTTATTCATTTCTCCCCATTTAAAGGACTCAAATCAGCACATAAACCTTGCCAAGCACTGTGCTCCATTCCTTTTTACCTCTGCCTGCCTACATGAAGAGATGCTTAACAAGAGAGGTCATGTTGGAGCTGGAACAGGAACCATGGCATGAAGCAAACCACATTCCACCCTAAGCAAAGATGCTAAACATTAAGGATCAGAAAACTTGTTTTAAAAAGTATTTATAACTAATGGAGCGAAGATAAATATAATAAGATCTAGGCTTTCAGACATCTCAGTGAGTGAGTTTAGTTTCAATTGGGGTGAAACTAATATAGGTTGAAAGGACTGTAGTAAAATACATAAATCTGTGGATTCTCTCACAGATTTAGATGACTGCTTAATAGGGAGAAAATTCGAAAAGACTTCACAGGAAGAATGATACAAGCAAGTTAGCAGTGGTCCTGAAAAAGGCCAATTTGACTTGGCGGTTGCTAAATCTGAAATGGCAAATTTAAGCAAAGCCAGAAACAGGCTTTGCTTAAACAGGGCAGCAGGTTTGTCTTGCTAGTATTTAGGCCAGAGAGAAAGGAGACAGGAGGATGGACATCTTCTGATGGTCACTATAGAGCTTTTGTGGAGAACTAAACATAATATCCAGGCTTTGCTTGTAAATAGTAATAAATATGGTTGAGGACTCACCAGTGTTGTTTCACTGGCTGTTTCACCAAACCAGAGGTTCACCCAGCAATTGAGTGGAAGAATGCCAGTCTTGATGCTTGGCACTGGGTTTTCTAATTTAAGTTACTCACAGCTGAAGAAGGTACACAATTTGTTTTTCATTTTACAACAGGAAATTGGCACATCCCAGACTCAACTTCGTGTCTTCCTGTCACACCCACTGTCCACATGCTCTTTCTACAGCAGGGCTTCTTATACTGCCGAATTGTAGTCACTTAAATCTATCCCAGGCACAAATTGAGCTCCACACCAGAGATAGCAAATGGTGCAGTGAAATGCCAGGCCCCTGTGTTGTATGGCCATTACACATTACTAAAACCACTTGCCCATTGAAGCCTTTGTTGAGTCCTGGGAGTCACTGATGTCTGATTCTATTTCCCATCCCTTACAGTGAGAAGCTACGTTCAGTGTTATGCTTACTCAGAACTACTCTAGAGCTCCTGGAACTCATTTGGAAAGCTAGCGACAGGTCAAAATTCTCGAAGCATTCATGCTGTTTTCCCCAAAACATAACAGTAATAACTTGAAAGATCTTAAGAAAAAAGATTTGTGGCAAGAAAAATGCTGTGTTGTGGTGTCAGCATTGATCTGAGAACTCTGGTCATGGAGTAGATGCAGACACAGGATAATCTTGGGGACTTCCACCCATAGTATTTAAAAAGTTGCTATGTGGCATTAGACATAAATTATGTGAATGCTTGTCCATCCTGGGAGTTTGAGGAGAACTGCTGAGCAGACATCATTCTTTTCAGCTGGGTAGGTTCCAGCAGCTTCATTGAATACAAAAAAAAAGAGTTATGAATATTGAAAGCTCTGTCAAGTTAGGGACTATGTGCTGGACAGAGGGATTATTAAGAAGAATGACTCATAATTAGCAACAGATGAGTTAGCATTGCACTCACTTTCTGACACGTATTTATCGCATGCTCATTAGATACAATTTTATAATGGATGAATATGGGATGAGCTAGCCATAAAAAGTTATTGATACTACATGTATATATATTTTAAAGGCCAAAAAAAAAAAAAAAAAAAAAAAAAACAGATCTTGAGGTGCTTTCAGTGTTTTCAAAATGTGTATACAAAACTACACATTTTCATCCCTAGAAGAGTCCTCAATTAGTTTATGGTTCTTGCCTTAGGGACACTTCTGCAAAGCTGAAGCACACAACAGCCTGTGGTAAGGTCAGAGCAGATGATCCAAAAGAGCCCCAGGCTCTCCATTTCCTTTGTGCCCTTGGCAATACCCAACTCAGAGGAAATGTGCCTGCAACTCCATCATGCTTGGCTGTAAGCATTTTGAGTATAAAGCAAAACTATGGGCACGGCCTCTCCCTTGGTGCTCGCAGGAGCTCCCTGGTTCCAGTAGGAGGAGCATTTCAAGGTCAGGTGCTCACAAAGGAGGACAGGCCCTGAGAAACCCAGCCTGGCTGAAAGGAGAGAGGAAGGGAGCTGCCATTGCTTTTTTTCTCCAACTCACATATCAAGAGAGAAACAAACTTAGACCAGCGATTTGAATTAGACTCTCCAAGGTTACAACGGTTGGCTCCATCCACTGAGTAGCTACATAACTCTGAACAGGTGGGCTAGCTGTTTCCTCTTCTGGAAAAGGTGGGTAAAACAATGACCATATAGGGTTGTGGAGATTATTGTTATAAAGTTTTCATAGAAATTAAGTGTAGACTGAGGTATCTGAGAACCTAGTTCATAAGACTAATTGGCAAGTTTGACTAGCTTTGTTACATATTGATGTTTTGGGGCATCTTGCTCATCTACACCAGTGAGATTTAAAAAGAGCAGGTGTGGGCTTAATCTTCTTAAGCTATAAAGTTCCCAAGTGTCATCAATAGACTCTAAAGAAGACCATTACTTAGGGGCAAAAAGAGTGAAAAAGTTGTAGAGTTTTCAAAGGAGCCGCAAAAACCACATAAAGGAGACTAAAACTGGAAATAGAACATAAACCAAATTTATGCTTTTTTTCCTCTCTGTCTTTAGCTTGGGTTAGCATTGGATTTAAATCTATATTATAGGGAGAAATTAGTCTAAGGATATAAGGATCATCCTGTTCATAAAAAATCAGGATAAATGCCAGAAGGTAGGGATGGGAAAAGTAAAATTCTAAACTCTGGATCTATTGTGATGAATAACTGCATTTTAGCAGTTCTTTTAAGGCTCGGACTGTTTCTGTCCTTAGTATGTATCCACTGAGAAATGGGTTGTCCTTTGCAGGGTTGAGGGGAAATGGATGCAATAATGTCTGCATAGTAGTTTAATCTCTATGGAGGAGGCCTCCCCTGCAAGTGCCCATTTTGGTCATTACGACTATTTGTGCTTCTGTGAAATGCTGCCAAAGGGAGCAGGAGGAGCCTGCCAGAAAGAGAAATTTTCCTAGGGAGAGAAATGAAAAGCAAATGGAAAGAAGGGTGAGATTTTAGAAAGGGAGAAAAAAGAAAAGTAATTGCAACAAAGAAATTAGAACAATTATATAAACAGAGATCGGCTTCAAGGACATATGGCCAAAGTCCCAGAATCACAGGAAGGCCAACAGGAAGGGTTAGAAGGAAAAAAAGTAACAAAAACCTTTGAGACTTAGAATGTTGAGTTCTCCAGGAGTGATCAAAGGTCTCAGAATAGAAGCTTCAGGCAGGCTACATTTTAAAAGCACAATAAGAAAGAAAGAATGAAAGAAAAAAGAAATGAAACAAGAAAAGCAAAATTTGATTCTTCTCATTTTTTGACCAAAAAAAATCATTTTTGGCTTTTTTCTCTTCCAGAAGAGAGTTTTAGTCATAAAATACTGGATATCAGTAAGAGAAGTAGACATGGAACACATATAGTAATTATGACATTTGTAGCCTGCTAAAGTTTCTAGGTTCCTAGATAGTTCTCTTCCTCTTCAGCTCATTCACCTGTGCTCCATAAAAAGCAATTCTAGGTTGTATTGTACGTCATGATGGATGGCTTGCATCCTCTCTGTGAATAAAGCAAATGGTCTTAATGACCTCAGGAGTCTACATTAGCAACATTTATCACAGCAGTGGAGCTAACATAGATCATCAGCCAGCAAATGTGGACTCCTGTGATGGTTAAGATTCATTTTAACTTAAAAAAAAAAAGCCTATGAGCAAACATGTGCTCCTGTGTGGATGTTTTCACTAAAATCAGCAGCTGGTCTATTTTGCATTTGCTTATTGTAGGTATAAATTAGGTTGTTTTTCTACAAGAAAAAAAAAAGACATCTTGAGATCCACAAAACAGGATCTTAAGACTCTGCTAAGAAGCTAGATAGTCAACTCAGGCCATTGCCTCAGTTTCTTCCCCATCTACCTATACCCCTGTCCAACTTGCTTTTAACAAGAGTCTAAGTTTCATTCTCTTACATCTGACCCACCCTATAAAACTTGTTGCTGTAGTTTGAATGAAGAATGTTGCCTGAAAGGCCCATGTGTTAAATGCTTAGTCCCCAGCATGGCACTACTAGGAACTGGTGGAGCCCTTCAGAGATGAGGCCCTGTGTCATGTCTTTTAGGTCACTGAAGGTGTTCTCTTGAAGAGTGGGGACACAGACTTTCCTATAGACTTTCCTATTCTTCCTTTCACTTCCTTGAAGTGAGGTGTCCCTTTTTCTCTCACCATGATCCACCACCACAAATCCAAAGCAATACAGCAAACCAAAACTCTTATTCAAAACAAACCTTTTCTCTTTACAAGTTGATTATTGTATCTGTTATAGTGCTGGAAAGCTGATCAACATACTAGTAAAAAAAAAAGTATCTTTACCTGCTATTTGTTAACTTAAATGGCAATAACTTTTAAAGTATTTTCAGAGTTAAAGACATATTACAATGATTATGCATATTTGCATTTATAGCAGCACAATCAATGATAGCTAAATCTTGGAAACAGCCTATATGTCTATCAACAGATGAAATAAACAAAATGTAGTATTTATACACAATGGAGGGCTGCTCTGACATAAAGAACAACAACGATTTGTAAAAAGAATGGATCTACCTTAAGACTAAATGGTAAGTGAAATGAATCATGCACATTAGCTTAAATATCATATAGTTTTACTTATATGAGAAGTCCAAATTATAAATAGAGAGAGAAATAAAAGACAGATAATGAGAAGTAGGGAAGTAGATCTCTCTTGAATGAGAGGAGGACCAGGAGATGGAGGGGGGAGGGAAGGGAAAAGGCGTGAAAAAAGGAATTAAAATGTTTTGTATTTACATACAAAGTTCATACTAAGGATGTGAGCATTAATATCAACATGTACTAATAAAAGTATGTAAAGTATCCACAGAGTTCTGAGAAAATAATAAGGAAAATATATTTTTCACCTTGAAAGAAGTGAAAACCTGATGAAAAGTTGTCTTTCTTTCTTTCTTTCTTTCTTTCTTTCTTTCTTTCTTTCTTTCTTTCTTTCTTTCTTTCTTTCTTTCCTTTCTTCCTTCCTTCCTTCCTTTCACACCACTGGAAAATCAAATCCGGGGCCTCCTGTGTGGTAGGCAGCCACAGCATCACTGAGCTGCATGCCACTCAGGAAGTGACTGATTTAAATATATATGTTTGATATGTGCAGTCATTGAACGTAAAAAACTGCTAGATATAGCCTCATTTATGCCCCCCTCTGCGACACACACATTAAATATGGTCTAGGTAAGTGAAAGTGCCACAGCTCTGGTACCTTGAGTCACAGTGTAGTCCTTGCGTTCATTTAACTGACATATGTGAGTGGCCACTGTGCATCAGTGCTGGCTGGAATCCCAAGCAATATCAAGTTCACTGCTTCTGGCCACTAACAGAGCCCAGAATCGATAAGCAAGTAGCCAAGCAAAGGGACAAAACAATAGAAATTCTGAAGAAATCTGTGGAAGGAGCACCTAGCCCTACAGCAGCACAGTCCAATAAAATTATGAGATCAACCACATTATTTTAAATTTTCCAATAGTTATATTTGAAGAACAATTAGATAGGTAAGATTGACATGATGGCACATGCCTGCAATCCCAGCATTCTGGAGGCGAAACCAGGAGGATCATTGAGTTTGAGACCAACCTGGGGTACAAACTGAGTTCAAGGCCAGCCTGACCTTCATAGTGAGATCTTGTCTCAAAAAGACAAAAAAATGCAATCATCCAAATAATATTTCTATTTAGTATGTTTCTGCTTAGCTAAAAATACTGATTTGAACATATAGTCAATTTATTAAAATTGTTAGACCATTCATATTCATTTTTCTACTAAATCTTCAAATGCATCTCACACTTATATCTAAATTCAGACTCACCACATTTCCTGTGCTTAATAACTACACATAATGAGTGGATACCATATTGCACGGAGCAAGTTGATAAAGAAAATCATGTAAGATGAATGTTTAAGTAAGATCTATAAGAAGGTAGGACAATGAATGGAGGGAGGAGGGTGGAGAGAGATAAGGGGAAAGAGGGAAAGAGTCAGAAACAGAGAGAGACAGAATTGGACAAGTGTCTAGGGTTGATAGTTCAGCACTGGAATATGCATAGCCTTTCTTAGAGTACAGGGTAGCCATTTACAAGGAGAAGTAAGTTAAGGGAAAGAATAGATTTCAGGGAATGTGCATGATTTTAATTTTAGTCTTGTTGGTTGAGGTCCCTATGAACAATGAAATGTTGAGAATTATAGGAGTTCTGAGACACCAACATAGACTGAACTAGATTACAGAAGCTTCAGGAACAAAGTGAGCCTTGAATATGCTTTATAATGGGTAGGTAACCAATGTCATCACCCTACAGTAGGTGTAGGTGTTGTATAATAACAGGCTCAGAAAAGATAATTGTTGGAACCATTAGACATAGGATACAGAACTTTTATTAGACTATTTCTATTCTAATCTTCATGAAATCAAGTTTCATATTCATATTTCAAAATCAGAGCTTCATAAATCAAGGGACTTTTTTGAATATTAGGCTTTTATTACAAATATACACAATATTTATAATTTTTATTATATAATTTTGTGACACATGCCTGTTAATTAAACTAAGTTTAAGCCCCATACATCTTAATGCTTTTACAGTAAATGCGAAAACTTCTTCTAAATTCATATATAAATTTCTAATATAGAATTTATGCATCGGTAAAATTTAAAATTTTAGATTTGGTAATGGGTGAAAGCAAAAAAAAAA
>PVKA01042562.1:0-17337 GCA_004027165.1 Ctenomys sociabilis | reverse complement strand
TCTCCCTAGTATAACAAGTGAAAAGCAGAAATACAAAAGGAAACGTACAACAATTAAAAATCAATTGAGTCAGATAAGGCAAAGTGAATGGCATATGCTGCAGGATACTAATCAGCTTTTCTTCTGCATGGTTAGCAACCTAAGTTCACAAATGAGAGTTGGAAAAATAGAAGAACCACAAGGCCAGCCCACATTTTGGCTCTAACCTTTCAAGGTCAGTGAAGACTCAGGACATGAGAGAACCTGTAATGCAACATCATGAAACTCAGGTGAGCTCCAAATTCTCTGAACAAGGAGATTACAGAGACACAGAGGAAAGAGATTGAAGTTCTATGGTGTGCCTGGGGAGAGTCACGTGGAGAGAAAACTTTCTCTCAGGCTCTCACAGAGAGCAAACTGGTCAAGCATTGGCCGTGACTCATCCACATGGATGACACAGACAAAGGATCTTCAGAATAATGTACAGAACTATAAGATAAACCCTGAGGGGACTTCACTGACCACATAAGAAACATAAAGTACATGTGTTGGTGTATAAGTCTTGCTCTATTTAGGTCTTAATCATCCAACAGGAAAGTATAAAAATGAAGTATACTTCGCGGGGCCATAATATTAAGCTGAGCTGTAAATGGCTATGGTCGACAACTTCTTTGAATAATTCACTATTGTTGTGGAATGCTGGACTGTGTTGGATTGTGTAGTCGAGTTCAAGCTCCTTAGTTAGTTGAATGACAATGGAGAGCCCACCTTTGATAGGTGTAGAGAAAGGAAGGGGTGTAGAAAGAAAACATCATGATGTGTGTGTATAGACAGTACAGTTGGGATAGATAACGCTGTGCTTCTACATAATCCTATGAGAGGCAAGATCTGCACTAATGGTGGTTGGACAGGATATTATGTCGGCTTCTAGTACTATGGTCATCCACTAGGAAAATAATTATTGAATTTTTGATATAATTCAGGTATAAAAAATAAGTAAACAGCTACACTCTTAATTTACTGATAAGAGACATCTGCTAAAATAATATCTGTAAATATAATATCATGTATGCACCTTGTATGATACCAAAACATTATGAAAACATTTCGCAATGTATTGATTTATCGAATCTGTCTTGTTAAGGTGTCTTGAAACTGTCTGATCGATATTTGTACTTCAATAAAATAAAAAATAATTAAAAAAAAAAAAGCAGTGGAGGTTTATTTGGGCTCATGGTTATGGAGGTTTTAGTCCTGGTTAGCTGGCTCCAAGGTGGGAACATTGCAGCAGATCATGGCAGGGAAAAGCAGCTCCTTCATGGCAACCAGAACTGCACAAGGGAACAGCCAGAAGGAGAGGTGACAGGGAGCAGGTAGGTACATTTGCTTTAACAATGTCAATGTCTGTAAGTATAATATCATGTATGCACCTTGTATGATACCAAAACATTATGAAAACAGTTTGCAATGTATTAATTTATTTAATCTGTCTTGTTAAGGTGCCTTGAAACTGTCTGATTGATATTTGTACTTCAATAAAATTAAAAGTAAATAAAAAAAAAGTCAGTTCTTCCCTACTTGATCTACAGATTCAATGCAATCCATATCAAAACTAGCAAGTTTTTTCATAGACACCAACTTACACTCTAAAGTTCATATGGAAGCAAAAGTACTCGAAATGAAGAACAGAATATTTTTTTAAAAAGTTGAATGACTGACACTACCCGCCTCAAGACTTACTTTTAAAGTGGTAGTAACTAAAACATCATGACAATGGCATAATACAAATCACTGTAATAGAACAGAGGGTCCAGAAATAGACTCACATAAAATGACAAATATTAAAAGGCAAAATATGATACAGAAAAATGTATTTTTCAACAATTAGTGTTTAAACAACTTATATGCTCGATAGAATGAAGGATGGAAAAGAATGAATCAAAACACAAACCTGACACTTTTCCAAAAGGTAACTCCAAATAGAACACAGTCCTAAAGGTAGAATGCAAAGGGTAAGACTCACCTCAATTCAGTCTGTGCTTGCTGGTTTCAAAGCAGAAATCCTGGTGGAAGACAGCAGTTCCATTCATGGAAAAGCAGGAAGCAGAGTACATATGGAGGAGCCAGGGATGAGTGTATTCTCCCAGGCCATAGCCCCAGTGGCCTGCTCCAACCAGACCCCACAGTCTTACCAGCACATTGAGCTTCTGAACTACTCAGTGGGTGAATCTACTGTGAGTGTAGCAGCTTTGTTATATTCCAACAAATAACCAAACTCATGGGCTTTGGAGTGATATCCTAGACCTAAACTAAACATTCTTCCCTTGGTTCCCAGAAGAGTTACATTTTATCTATATGAAAAATTTATTGAAGTCATCCCTAAAAGAAACCAAAATTTTAACAGTTTTGTTATTCTTAAAGTGTTCAAGTTGAAGTCCCCTCCAAGAAGACACGTACAAACTCTTACCTGTAAGCACTTGGAAAGAAAAAAGAAAGAGAGAGAGAGAGAGAGAGAGAGAGAGAGAGAGAGAGAGAGAGAGAGAGAGAGAGAGAGAGAGAGAGAGAGAGAGAGAGAAAGAGAGAGAGAGAGAGAGAGGAGAGAGAGAGAGAAAGGGACCACTCTATATAAATTAATTAGTAAATATCAACCTGGGGTTCAAAAGGCAAAGAAGTTCTTTTCACGTAAGAATGGAAACTTACTGCCCTGTGGGTAGGAAAAGCCCACCAAAGAGTTGTTCATGCATTCCAGAGATGTCATGGTAGGACATAGTTTCTTGGTTTTCTGTTTATTTTGATTGTTTTCTGCTCCCCTCATTATTCATTGTTGTCATAGTATTATACACTGTTTTTGAAATTGTTCTTTGTTGTTTGTTTGTTTCCTAGATGGTTGTTTTGTTTGTGTTTCCTTTATCTTTATTTGTTTTTACAAATAAAAACAAATGGGCAGATGGAAGATGTGAAAGATGTGAGTAATATAGAAAGGCAACCACATTATTTTTATCTTTTAAAGTTAGAAAAGAAGATATATTTTCCTATAATCAAGCAAAGATTGCAGAGGTACTGTTTATAAGAGCTTCTGACAATAAATTAAAACACCTAGAAGCATTATTGCACCTTATGTACAGAGCCAGAGAGTTTTTATCAGAGAAAAAATGTTGAAAGTAATTTATGTGGGTAATAGGTTAGGCGAAAATTAACTGTATCTTTATGTTTATATTCTTTAATCCTTTGTGTAGTGTTGTTATTTAAAGTGATGTCTGTTTAAAAGCTTTTCCTATCATAAAGATCAATTATCAAAACATCACAGTGTCAGCCATAGATACACAAAACTGTGAAATGAGGTAAAACTTTGATCCAGGTAAGTCATAGATGCTCAAGCTGTTATAGGCAAAAAGATCAAGATAACGTAATAGTTCATCAAATGGAAAGTTAATGGAATTTCACGAATAATAGGAGAGGAAACATATCATGTTTCTAGTAATTAATTGTTATAAACATCACAAAACAATAAAGGTAAGGGAAAGGTGAGGAAAATACAAAGATAAAAAAATTCTAAAGGGAGAGTAAATTAGTTATTGATTACTTGCGTTGCTGGGGAGTTAAACCAATGCCTTTACCATGAGCTGTAATCCAAGTCATTCTGTGGTAGCTTCTAATGTTCTGCCAGGTTCTGCCTAAGTCATCAAATTGCCCAGGCTGGCCTTGAACTTGAAATCCTTTGCCTCAACCTCTGAGCATGCTGGAATACAGACATGTGCTACTGTATCTGACTGAATATTTTTAATATCATCATATCTGTCAACCATATAGAAACTTATTTTTAATATAGATATTAAATTAGGCATCCTTTAGGTATTCTGTTGACAAAAACTAACTCAAAAATAAATTATGAGCAGCTAGAACAGTGCTTTACTAATTCAATAACAACAAGATGTAATATTTTCCTTTCTTATAAATAATTCTCAGGGAGAAGACTAAGAAAATTCTTTGTATGTCACACATATTTCATGGTGTCTATCCATTCAAGGTTTGCAAACTCCACTTTCAAGGAAGCTTTACATTTTTATATTGTTTTAATGAGAAGTGAAAAAGTTATCCTCATGTTCTTCTCAACTGCTGTTCTACAGAATTTTTCTCCTTTACTTTTGCACATGATCCTCTAGGATCTTATGGTACTACAGTGAACACAAATGAGTTACTTTATTTTCCAAGCGCAAGCAATTATTGAAGGGATGGAAGAAGCTAGCCTCTTAGAATCTTCACTCTTACTTGAAATATACTGAGCTATCCACCATGTTAAATACATTTATTTTAGGAGAAAGGTTGGGCTTTTATTCCATGAAGGTGCAAGAGTAAGATATCACTATGCACAGTGAAGTCTCTGAAATCTAAGGATAGCATTGCTTATTTACCTATTCCATCCTTGGAGGGAGTTTGTACTAGATGTTAGAGGAAAATCAACATAGCTAATCAGTGTAGTTAGATAAGTAATGTTTGTGTGACTTTGTAGCACAGCTAGTATCTCCTGTTGGCTTTTGTGAAACTAAATATTTAAAAGCATAAACACGACTCTTGCTGTTGCTTTCTAGTTCATTCACTTCAGTCCTACGAACCAGTAGATGTTGTGTTGGTCCACACCAGCACTGTCTCTGAAACCTAACAAGGATGCACAAATGTGTGGGGGAAGAGAAGAATAAGGAGATTCTTACCATCACTGAACAGCACTATCAACTTGGTTTAGAACACAGTGTGTTGTCTTCTTCCCTCTTTTACAAATGTTTGTGTGAGCGGAGTTGTCAGGCTGGAGAGGAGGTGCATGCCTTCCCCCACGCTCAGATTTTCTCTTTTACTTCAAGAAGCACACAGAGCATGTGCGGAGAGATTGCTTCTTAGCTGATGTTTGTTGGCCAGAAAGTGCAACAGAAACAGAGAATTGTCTGCCAGGACGTGTGTCAGTACAGGACAAACCAGAGGAAGGGAAATCCATATACAAAATAGCTTATGTCTTGTAGCATTAAAATGTCTGATATTATACAGCCTTCTCAAAAATAAATGCTTAGTTTAAAAAAAAAAAAGAAATGGAACAAGCATTTTCACTGCAAAATAAGATTTTGGAAGATTTGTTATGATTTTTGGATAGGAAAGGTTTCTATTTGCCACTGTCTAAAGAAAAGCGTTGTGAACATTAACTTCCCATTTACCTTTCAACTTTAGAGTTTGAAACAAGCCCAGTGGCACAAACCTTGGGAGGTTGAGGTAGGATCACCACAAGTTCAAACCCAGCCTGGACACCTTAGTGACTTAGCAAGACCCCATCTCAATTGATAGATAGATAGATAGATAGATAGATAGAAATGTTAAAAATGTGCTGGGCATGGGGCTCAGTGTGAAAGTCCTGGGTTCAATGACTACTACTGTTGGAAGTGGTGAAGCTGCAGTCACCCATCAGCAACCAGCTATGAGTTAACACTGGAGGTCCTAATTCATCAAATGCACACCTGTCTTGAAATCATCTATGTCTAGCAGAAGTTCTAACTGCTCTCTGCAAGAGAACCAGGCTGGCACACTGCAGGGAGCCCCTGGGCAGCTGACAGCTGATGCACTCCCCCTACGGGCCGCCCAGCCCTGCCAAGGGACAGCTCCAAACTGGTTGCCAGGAAACCAAGGCTGCTGATAGAAACCAGAGCAGAGAGTTTCCCTTTCTACTGCAGTTTGCTTAATCTGAGCCATCTCTCCTCAGCACATCAGCTAAGTACAGATGGAGACTTAACCGTCTAGCACCAAGTTCAAGTCCTTGAATCCCCTCGGAGAAACTTGCCTGCCTCACTTTCCCCTTGCCCAGGGCCAGCTCTCTGCCATGGTTTCCTTAGACTCTTCTTCATATTTGTTTTCAGCAGTTGCTCTTGCAGATGGGAGACAAAGCTGGAGACAAAGCTTGCTCAGGAAAACAGGTGGCAGGAATCCAGCCGCTGGCAAAGCCACGCAACCTAGCAAGGAACTTTGCTTCTTGGGCCTCATACCTACAGAGCTCTTTTTTTTTTTTTCTAAAAACCTGAAAGAAAATTTCTGATTCTTACCTTAGTGAGAGCCATGAGGCTTCAGAAAATATAACTTCAAAAGAAAGCTCTGAAGAAAGTCATTCAGTATTTCATGATTAGTGTATTTATGAAGCATTATAAGATATAGTTGTAAGATGCTTCCAGGCCATATCTTTTATTATTCTGATTACTCTCTGAATTGTCTTCTTGTACATTAGAAAGGCTTTTTCAATTTTTTTTTTGCCACTTCATATTTGTGTCCCAGCATCTTCTTCTTGGTGAGGACCTCCCTGAATGTTATTCAAAATTCTGTTACATATTCCCCCAGCAGAACTTCCAACTCCTTGCCTTGCCTGATTTTTCCACAGTGCTTGTATTAGTCAGGGTTCTGTCAGAAAACCAGAACCACTGTGAACAGCATGGAACATGTGTTCTTATAGAAATACATTTGAGATGAAAGTAAGATTCAGAAGAGGTGCCTTGAGTGTGGGCTACAAAAAATAGTTCTGTGACAGCCAACCCAAAGCAGGACATCAGAGGGACATCAAGTAGGACATCAAGTAGGAAGTGGCAGGAGGATGCGCTGAGGCTCAGGATGCCCAGCTGGAGTGGAGGCTGAGGAGAGCCAGTCCAGACCAGGAACATCCCACTTCTGACCCATCTGATCAAGCTGAGATTTCTCTGCCTTAAGAGGCAGAGCAAAAGCCATACTTAGATTGGGGGGAAGAAGAAGGTGGAATCTTCAGGGCTAGTCTCTGACATTATGGTGTGGCTGCTACCTCATTTCTAACTTCAAAATCTTATATAAAATCCACTTTTGGGGAACCGGCCAGATAGCTCAGTGGACTAAAGCACCTGCTTAGGCAGAGCTCAGTGGCTGGGGTTTGGTTCCCCTCCTGCTGTGCCAGTCCCACCCTTGGGGCATACTGAGACAGCGATTGAGACTGGGCATGGTAGTGAACACCTATAATGCCAGCACTCAGGAGGGAAATGGGAAAGTCACTATGAGTGCAATAAAACTAGTGAGACCCTGCAGACCCTGTGCTAAATACATTTTTTAATCCATTTTTGGTCATCTTTAGCCAGAAATCATAAAAGGAAAGAGATTCTGAGAAACGTTCTATCCCAGACAATTGGACACAGTACCACAGTGTTTAACCTTCCACTTCATATACTGTATATTTAAGTTGTGTGTGTCTTTTTATCTGTATGTAAGCACACATATGGATTCTACAGGAAAATGTGAACCGAGTTGATTTCTAAGGAACTCAGACTTGACAATTTCGACACACAGTGGTCTGGAGCCAAGACCTGCACTGGAGTCTTTTGGCTTGGCCTAAAGTTTGATTCATGATGGCTCCTGTATAGCCTGCGTATTGGTAGGGTAGGGATGGCATGCATTACAAAGCAAAGCAAACAAGGAGAGTTATTTCACAGAATTGGGAAGCTTGGCCTCAAGGCGTGAACTGACCAGGACCCTATGTGCAGTTTTGTTTGTTTGTTTCTTGTCTGTTCTACTCTACCTTCTACCCTCTCACTGGGTTCCCAAATAGGCATCCACCACCACACATGTTTTCTAGATACATTTATCAGAAAAAAAAAAGAAAAGAGCAACTTCACCATTCTTAAACACAAACCTAAAAGATTATGCTAATTTGAGTCCCCTTCAACCAACGGTTGTTTCCTGGCTTGTTTTCCTGGGTTAACTGAAATGGTTACGGTGTGGAAATGGGACAAAGGACCTGATATTTGAGTACAGGGTCCAGTCATTCACTAAAGGATACTGTATGCTGATACCTGTGATCTAAACAACTACATAGAGAATAGCAGTGTGTAATATAAAACCAATGATTGAATACTTCTCATCTTGGGTTTTTAAATGTTCTCCATTTCTAATGACTTGTCAATTACTATTATAATCTTTAAAATATGTTTTTTTAAAAAACAAGAAAAAAATTAAGATTTCTTTTCCTTTTTTCTACACATTGTAAATAAATTATTTACAAACTTAAATGAATAGAACAGTATAATTGACCAAAATAAAAATGAAGAATTTACAAATCAGTCATGTAATAGTTCATTCTGTGCCCTAATCAAGAAATTTACATTCATATAACTAGAATTCTCAAAGTGGAAAAGGTAGGCAATAAATATTTAAAGATTTAAAAGTTCTAAATTTAGTTGACACCATAGCACATTTCCAAGAAAAATGAATCTTTTATACAAGAACTTTGAATAAAATCATACCAAGAAAAACAAAAATGAAATTGTCCAAAACTTATTGTAAAGAAAAAAATATTAAAGCATACACATATAAAAAATTAGCTCTGGAAAAAACAAAATTAAATAGCATCTTATTTCACATTAGGAAAAAAAAATAGACCAAGGGTGTTAGAAACTAGCCTAATTAAAGGACTGAAAGAAAAAAAAAAGATCTATCCTCATTGAATTTTATACTTAACAAACATACATATGAAAACTAAGAGTAAAATATTTTCCAGTTATACAAACTTGAAATTTTTTTTCAAACACGAAATATTCTAATATATCTAGACGCAGCATATAGAAAATAACAAAGAGCATACTCCAGAAGGCAAGTGAAATTGCAGAATAAAGAGCTCTCAAAATGATAATTATGCAGGACTATGTAAAATATACTAAATGAACCAATTTAAAAGGTCATTGAAGATTTCTACAAAACAGTATCAATTTTATGTCAGATTATATACATATATATATATGTATTTTTTTTTTTTGTGTGTGTGTGTGTGTGTGTGTGTGTAAAAGACAAGGAAGAAGTAATATAAAGTCATGGAGGAGCTGGGGAAATGGCTCAGTGGAATAAGCGCTTCCCTGGCAAGTGCAAGGGCCTGAGTTCAATCCCCAGTTCCGGGAAAAAAAAAAAAAAGAAATTTTGGGGCTAGGGAGATGGCTCAGTGGAATAAGCGCTTCCCTGGCAAGCGCAAGGGCCTGAGTTCAATCCCCAGTTCCACAAAAAAAAATAAAAATAAAAAAAATTAAAATAAATAAATAAATAAATAAAGTCATGGAAAATGGAAATTTATTTTTTAAAGTTTCTAATACTAGAAGAAAAGATCATACCATGACCTTTAAGTAGATTGTAAGTCAAAGATACAGCATAAATCTTAAAACCAAAATTAAGGTTAAACAATATTCAGAAAATTAAACATTAATTAAAAATTAAATAATTCAAAACAATTGAACTGAGAAAAACTTTTCATGATAAGAAAGAATTACTAAGAATAAAGCATAAGACACATACTGAATGGCAAATATATGACCAGGACTTCTAACAGCTTGGAGATAGGATATTGCCCAAAGTTCTAGCATGTCATGGACATGGACAGTGTCCATGATGCTTACTGGTGGCCAGGGGTCACTTGTGGGACTGAGCTACTGCTATTTCCTTGATATTCTCCCTGTAGACCCAGACAGAATCATGACCCACACGAGTCCACTTGTAGAGTGTGCTGATGGAAATATTTTGCTGCTGTATACAAAAGAATAACTGAAAGGTTGCACTTGTCTACCTCTTCTTCTCCTGTTTAATTTTTGCCCTATTTGGTGGGTTCTTTCTGTTCTCATTCATGGAGTTGTGATCATTTTGATCCCTCTCTAGAATATCTTTTAGTAGTCTGTGTAGGGTTGGCTTTGTCATCATGAAATTCTTTAGTTGTTCTTTGTCTTGGGAATATTTCACTTCTCCATTATACTTGAAAGAGAGTTTTGCAGGGTATAGTAGTCTGGGTTGGAATTTATTTTCTTATAAGACTTGTAATACTTTGCTCTATGCTCTTCTTGACTTGATGACTTGTGAAGAGAAATCTGCTGTTATTCTGATGGGTTTTCCTTTAAATGTGATCTGTTTCTTTTCTCTAGCAGCTTTTAGTATACTGTTCCTGTGCTGAATTCCTGGGATCTTGATTATTATATGTATGGGTGTATTTTTAATTGGGTTGATGTTTTTTGGAGTTGTATATGCTTTGTCAGGTTGTTTCCCCATATTTGGGAAGTTTTCTGCTACGATTTCTGTCTATATTCATTTTATATCATTTGTATTTACTCCTTCTTTCTCATTGATGCCCAATAGTCTTACGCTGTTCATCTTTGCATCATCTTGCAGATGTTGAATTTTTTTCCTGTATCCTGGTTGTTTTTAAGAGATCTTTTCTTACTTTTTCACTAGCTGCAATGGTGTCTTCAAGGTCTGAAAGTCTATTTTAACTTCCATTCAAACTGTTTTACAAGCTTGTGATTGAGGTTTTAATTTCCTGTATAGCACTTTGAGTCTGCTTCATGCATTCTATTTCTTTCCTATATTGCTCATTCAAGGATTCCACCATTTTTCTATTCTCCTCTATTTTAATCAGTGTGTTCTTTAGAGGCACTTAATACTTCTTTCATTATAGCTATCATTTCTTTTTTTACTTCAGAAATTATTTCTGATCTGATTTTTCTCTATACCATTCTGCAGTTGTTTCTTTATTTCAGCTGCTATTATTTCAGAAATTTCAGGTGTGTGATTTCCAATTTCTCCTATGTTATTGTTGCCTGCATTTGTTCTGGGTGGGCTCGGAACCTGAAAATGCATTTTTCTTGTTCTTTTTGTCATTTTATAGCATTGTCTTCTAACCTTTGGTGTAGAGCTTATAGTTATTACCTCAGCACCAGATTGGAATCTACCAAATTCAAACTCATCCAGGTGGGTGCGGTTTGGGTCTGGCCGCTGTGCTCCACTTCTTTGTGCTGCAGCCCTTGGAGGTGAATGCTCCATGCCACTCTGGCAAGATGTTCTGCTCCTGGATCAGAGGGGTGGGTCTTTCCTCTAACCTCTCTGCAGGGAGTTCTGCTGCAGGGTTCCACAGCTGGACTGTCTGATGGAGGAAGTTCTACCCACATATGGGCCTGGACCCTGGGTCTACTGAGGACCTGGTGGGTCCCAGGCAGTCCCACTCACATGCTGGTCCTGGACTGTAGGTCAAACGAGGATCAGGCAAGACCCTGGGCAATCTCACTCACACACCGGGCCTGGGTTACAAGATTTCTTGAAAGCAAGTGGTAATATTTAATTATTTGTCCGATCTTGCATAACTATATCTATTAATCTGAGCAACAGATTTGATGATAAAAATAGATAATATAGCAACAATGGTTAATGACCTATTCTTGTTTTGAAAATCTGTAACATATGTACTGTTGTATGTGACCCTGTTTCTGTCTTTGTTTCTGCTATTTGTTTTTGCTTTTCAAAATAAAATAAAAGTAAAGTAAAAATAAAATAAAAATAAAAACAAACCAGGTGGCTCACACGACAGACATTTATTTTCTTTTAACTCTAGAGTGTCAGAGTTAATGTTTTCCGGAAGCATCCCTTTCACTTGGCTGAGATGGGCAAGGGCTTGCTTTGTTTTCACATGGCCCCTTCTCAGTTTGGAGTCCACCTTGCATCTGTTGCTCATCTCATAAGGGTGCCACTCTTATCTGAGTTCCACTCTCATGAGTTCATTGATTTTAATGACCTATTTTGGATTTTATCCCTAAACATAGGGTCAGATTGAGGGCTAAGCTTTCACCGTATGAATTTAGTTCATAACAGATGCTGATAATTGGGATAATCCTCTTAAACAGTATCACTACAATACTGTAGAGGAAAAAGAGGTGTTAGTCTATCAACCAAAATCTTCCTTATAGTGCACAAAGCCCCCTAATGTCAGTTCCCTTCACCTATGTTTTTTTTTTTTTTTTTGAAAAGTCATCATTTGTTATGAGGTGAGCTTACCCAGCATAAACCTCTATTAAATGCAATTCCCCTGGGCTTTATTGTTTTGTCTAAGCAAACATTTGCAAGTGTTTTCTAAGGCTAGCTCATTCTATGATGTACAACACACACAAAACCATCCCCCTTGTTCTGATATAATAGTAAGAATTACATACTGTTTGTCAGAACTTTTACTTATAAATTAATGTATTCAATGGTCATAAGAAAATTCAAAGATTTTCTAAAAGTTTATTTTCATATATGGACCTCTCTGGACCCAGCCCAGGCCTGCTACGTGAGTGAGACCTTCTGCCATGCTCTTGGGACCCCTCCGTCCCCCCAAGACCCACCCAAAGCCGAGGCCCTGCAAATGTGTTGGAGAGCTTCCCCACTTCCCTAAACCCACTGGTCCCCTCCAGACCCAGCCCAGGCCTGCCATACAGGCCTGGGGTAAAATTTTGCAGCTGAACTCCCTGCAGAAAGAGTAGGAGCCAGAACCACCCAGCTAATCCACGAGCAGAACATCTTGCCAGAGGGACACAACAGGTTCACTCCCAAGGGCTACAGCAGGAAGGAGCTGAGCATAGTAGCCAGACCCAAGCCAGCCACCATTGGATGAATTCAAACTTCATAGAACTTCCCCCGAATATCAACAGATCTTAAGTTTGTAGCTGCACCAAAGCTGAAGGTCAGAGGTCAGTGCTATACAAAATGACAAAGACAAGGAGCAAAATGCTGTCTCAGACCCCAAGCCCACCCAGAACAAGTGCAGAGGACACTGACACAGAAGAAATTGGGAATCACATAGCTGAAATGTCTGAATCAATAGTGTCTGAAGTAAAGAAACAGCAGAAAGCTATAGAGGAACTCATCAGAAATGACCTCTGAAATAAAAAAGAAATCTCATATAACACAGAACATTCCAAACTTTGGGACAGTACAGAATTTTCATCCAATATCAGCTACTTCACTTTCCACAAAACCCATTTTAGGACACGCTCATCTCCTGAAATGTTACCTTTCATTCAAAATTGGAAACAATGTACCACAGGGAAGCCAGCATAGAAGAATGAATGATGCCATGGATACAAGGTGCACAAGGCAGGGCCTTTTACTGTACATTGGTCTGATTTACTGCTGCTTCACTTCCTTTCTTTTAAGCAAGGATTGATGTTTGCTACCCTGCGGAGTACATACATTTCAGCACTAGTATTTGGCTTACACAGAAGAGTAACTCTGCGCTCACTTCGCAGAAACCACTTGAACAGAACACCTGAAACCATCAGTCACTGCCTGGCTACACCTGTTGCTGAAACAGGCTGTGAGAGACTGAAAGAGGAACAAGGGACATTATGGTTCAGGACTAATGAAGTGTCTGTGCCAATACCATGGTACACTAAGAACTCAGAAAACAAGAAGGTAAGGAGCCAGTGACCACAGGAAAAACTCAGCAGCAGCAGCCCTGAGACAAGAGAAGCCCAGAGCTTCAATTTGACATGACTGCCCTGGCTTATGTGCCAAGAGCTCCACTCCACCTCCGGGCTCTTGGGACTCTCTTTCCAATTTCAAATACTTGGACACCGTAAGGAGGAGTTGCTTCCAACACATAACCCAAGACATCTGTTAAAGCAAAGTGAAACAGAAAAACCTGAAGGTAATTTGGAGCCTTCTAAACACCTGTGCATCAGACAATGGACAAACCTTCCTTCCTTGGAAGCACAGATGAGCTTGAACCTTCTGGGCATTTCAGCAGTTTACCATCTGTACCAATAACCCTTCCCGCAGCACAGAGAGTCTTCTAGGAGAATGTAAAATCCAGGAACCAAGATAAGGAGACATGTTTACACCTGCTACACCTGTTCAATCATTTCTATGCACTGCGTGACACTGGACTTTCTGCGCAGACACATTTTAAATCATTCTTGTCCATTTAAGTTTCACATAAGTTCTCTGAAAGCAGAAAAGAGAGATCAACTGTAGGAGTTCTGGGGCTGTGTTTAAAGGGTATATTCTCTTTATTTTCCTTTTATCATAAACAGTCACAGAATTAGTCAGCATTAATAAAGTTCATTACAGCTCTAGAGGTCCATAATGAAATAACCAAAGATGGGGTGAGCATTAAATCAGTCTTTTTGGAAAGTGAAACTTTTAGACAAGCTAACTGCAGTAAAGCAACCAATAACAGCTATTGTCATTCACTTATTATTTTGTTACACAATGTTATTTTTTCAGAAGATAAAAAAAATCCTCTACAAAGTACTCTATGATACTTATAAAAAAGAACAATAACAACCAAGCCATCCAGATAAAGAACACAGCCATCTTGCTTTCTTTTGGGAAGAATATAAACAACTCAAACTAAGTTTTCTGCTCTGAGATAATCGGATACAGCAGTGTGTATCCAAAGACAATCAAAGCTCCAAAAAGAAACTGTGATTCTGATGATCTACTCGATGACACTGGGTATGAGGCCTGAAAGTACTTACCAGTTTGAATATAAATTGTATACTAACATAAATATTGTATATGCCACAGGCCACTTAGGCTCTGAAGACTGGTCAAATTGTGGATACATAATAGGATAACAATTTTGCGATAACTCATTATTTCTGAACTGTTCAGAATGTTTAAGCCATGATTGTCAAGGAAATGATTAATATTTATACTATTCATGAGTATTTTGAATTTTATAAAAATATTGGCATTGATTTTGAGAAATTTGGGGCATCTGGCCTCAGCAGGTGGCATGTAAGTTGATAATGGGCCCTACTTTAAGACCAAGTATGATTGTGTTGGAGGTTTTCATTGGGATCCATTATTCTTGCCCATCTAAAAGTGGAATAGAGTCCAAAAGCAGAAGTGTTAAAGTTAAATCAGGGAATGACCTACATTGACATCTCCATCCCTTGTTTCCTGATTTTACAATAAATGAAGTGAGATAAAGAATATCACGACGTATTAAAAACAACACCAGAGTTCAGGAGCATTAATTAGAAGATTCTTTCTGACCACAGTTCTAAAAGAACTTAGAGTTTTTTCCACCTACACCCTACTATCACCATACAACAGAAATGCTTTTCTTAAATCACTTTTTGATCTTAAATTTACCTTAAGTCCAGTAGATAAAGCTTCTTTTTGTAAGCTCATTAAAGGATAACTCCAGTAAACTGTGTCATCTTTGCCTAATAAAACTGACAACTTATACTTCATTCCCATCCTGAAAAGAAAGACATCAGAAAGTGAGAACTTGTGACTTATTCAGCTATCCACAAAATAAGGAGGCAGTCTGACCCAAGTCAGCCATCCTTATACCTGGAGAACATGAATGTGCTTAAAGCTCCATTTTGGGACATTGGAGCAAATCTATGAAGAATCTAATGCATACTGATAATAGCTTGTATTTATACTTCTTCAAACAAAGTAGAATTTCAAATCTATTCTTGTATGGGGAAAATGGCACATCACAGATCATTGCCATTGAGAACTAAGGGCAGAACTGGATTATCCAGTGTCCTTGACATGATAAAACTAAAAGCTCTAATGATTTATGTGAACTAAGGGCATTTCTGGTTGCCATTGCCAGAATTACAAAATAGCCACAGAATGGGTCTCTGACAGAAGCAAGATTGGAACCTAGGCTATCACTTTTCAAGCTAGTGTTTGTTTCAGTACAGTTGACTTGCAAGTCAACAACATTCTCATAGGTTGATAGAGTAGTATCATTTGATATTGACTGCAGACCAGGGACTAGACTTGTTTATAGTCAAATTATCTTTAAATCAACTTACATAACTGAGAACTAGTAAGCCTTGGGTAACCAGGGAGCAGATGGCAAAGTTAGAACACCTAAGTGAAAGCTTGGAGCGGACATCGCTCTTGTGGCTTTTCAGGCTGCTGATGGTATCTGTAGAATGATACCAGCATGCCATCCAATGTCCACACGCATCTTACCTGTGCTACTGTGGGCCAACCCTTTGTGAGTTGATCTAATAAAAACTTAGAGCAAGTTGTGGAAGTCAGTAGATATGTTATTACATTTTTCCTTCTAATGTATGGCTTTTAAGGGCTCCTTAAAGCACAAATACTCAAAAATATCTCTTTTGTGTGCCTTTAGACTATATCTTACCTTAGGAATCTGGTAAGATTTCCTTAATAGCCTTTGCTAAAATAGAAATATTACACCTGATGGGGTAAAATAAAATTAATAAAATTGTGATATCACCATTCTAAAACTATTTTAAATAATAAAAAAAAAATGTCTGGATCCCTAGCACTACTTATGAACCACCCCTAACCTTATTTCATTCTCACTATAACTAAACATCAAGTTCAAAGGTCCTGTGTCTTTAAGATTCCAACTTTCATTTTCAACACCCCTACTGAAGATTTTCACCTGTAGGTCAACAGCTTCTCACTGATCTTTCTTGAATACTCATTTTTAACACCTTTCTCTACACCATGCTGTTCTTCCATCTACAACGTGTTTCTATCATCTTTACTTTTAGGTTTAACTTGACCTCTTCCATTAACCTGAGCTCTGGAAATATCTCTCTTCTCTGAACCTATTATTTCTGAATCATGGGTAGGAGAAAATAAACACAATCTGTTATGCTCTTTAACATTTTGCTACCCAGGCAGACTTTCTTTACAGTCCCTTTCCACTTTTTATAAAATATGAGGTACACATGTCCAGAAGATAACTCTGTGATCCTTAGTATTGGGAGAGGCAAAAGAAAAAAAAAAAATAAACAAAAAACCTAATGACTAACAAAATAATTACTGCATACAGAGTGTGATGAGCTTCACGCATAAGGAATTTATGGAAGTTATGGAGGATGCAGAAAAAACAAAATGCCAGGACTGAGAACTTCTGACCATGATCCCATTCCCAGGCTTTGTTTGCTCTGACAGCCTTATTACTCATCTATGTGATTGCAGGCACTGAAATTTCTCACATCTCTAAATGGATTTATGTTACTATATCTGTTAGAGATACTTCTCTTATTTATGAAAACCTCAGATCTTATTTTTTTTTTTTTACCTTAAGTTGTTTTTTTTTTTTTTGATTTTAATTTTCTTTCCTTTTATTAAACAATTGTATTGAGAAACAAGTAGCAATGGGACAGCTTCATTAATTAATACATTGCATATTGTGGTCTTCTTAGTGGTTATTCATAGTACAAGATGCAGACATGATACCCTATCCACAAACACTATTAGTAAAAATCTTTCTATTCATTGAATTAAGAGAAAGTAGCTGTATTGCTATCTTTTTTTTTTCCATTTATTTTTATTTTATTGAAATACAAATGTCAATTAGACAGTTTCAAAACACCATAACTATACAGAGTCGATGAAATAATACATTGCAAACTGTTTTCATAATGTTTTGGTATTGTACAAGGTGCATACATGATATTATATTTACAGGTATTTATGTAGCTGAATTATATCACAGATTCAATAATTATTTACCTAGTGGATGACCATAGCACTAAAAGCCGACATAATATCCTGTCCCACCACCAATAGTGCAGATCT